>JAGFNQ010005388.1:0-171559 GCA_024364735.1 Boesenbergia rotunda | reverse complement strand
TGACTAAATTGTCTCGTCTCAAGATCTCTCCAAAATCACCACCACACACACACTTTACTCAGCACCGCCTCGTCGCCTTCCTTCAGAATTGCTTGCCTTTACCTTTATCTGCAGTAAGAGGAAATGCAACTAGTAAGCAAAAAGCTTAGTAAGTACTATCTAGCTCACAAAATCTCGGAATGTGCAAACATGCTTCTTGATCAATATGAAATTCATATGAGATACTTATATGCTTGAAAGAAAACTAAGAACATGTATAACTCAAAACATGCATACTCAAGCATTAATAAATCTCAATTTACTTTTCTTGGCTCAACTTGAAACTTTAGCTATTCTTTAACTTTTTGAAAACTCTTTAAACTTTAGAAACTTTGCTAAAGCATATACTTGAAAATAATAATCACTTGGATCCACTGAAGACGTAAGTACCATCTCATACGCGTTCCCTAAAAGGTTGGGGTAGCGAACCACCAATCCTAATAGAGCAGACCTTGGTCTACCAGGGCCAAGACCTTGGAATTGGACACCTGGATTTCTTAACGACGCCCTTGGATGCCGGGTACTGGCCTTAGAAATAAAATAGCTTTTCTTTCTTTTCTTTCTTATCTGTAAATGCCTTGGCATTTTTCTCGAGCAACTTGCGTGCTAAAATCCCTAAGTCTTGACTTTTGGGGATTTCTTAAGGCCTTGGCCTTTTCTTTTCTTATCTTTATCTTCTCTTTTCTTTTCTCATAACTTTCTTAGCCCCTAATCTCACATAGGGTGCTTAATCAAACTTATACAAGCATATAATGAACTAAGATCACATGCAAAAACTTAAACAAAAAGGAAATATCTCTTTTAAAAACTTTTAAGGGAATTCTTGCGGAAAAAACTACCTCTTACTGCAGGTGAGCAGTACTTACATTGATATCTTGGACTTACAACCAAGATTGACGTCTAGGGCTCGGGAGAAACTTGAGATCTCGGAGAATTCTTCGCGCCTACGCGTTCCTCTCGTCGCGGGGATCCCGAATATAGGATTATCTCTCGGAGAAGAGTCTTGGTCGGCCCTCTAGGGCTTGGTGTGGTGTCGCCCAAGAGAGGAGAGGGAGAAGAGGGGTCGGCGTGAGGGTTTGGGTGAGGAGGAGGAAGGGTTTTGAGAGAAAAATAAAGTTTCTCTCTTTAATCATCTATTTATACTTATGGGGCGAATTTACCTAACTACACCTTAAATATATTTCTCTCCACCTTTTGTTGTGCTTGATACCCTAGCCCAGCCGGTTCCGTGCGCGCCTGCCCTCCTTGTGGTCGCAGGTTCGCACCCCTGCTGCCTTTAAAAGTTTTTACCTTTTTAAAATACTAAACGGACTCGGAAAATTCCATAAAAATATTCTAAAAATTTCTAAAAATATCTAGAATATTTCTAAACCATTTTTAAATAATTCTAAGGACTTTAAGAACTAAAAATGGGAATTTTGGGGCGTTACAATCCCCCATACCTTATAAAAGTTCGTCTTCGAACTTAGAATAATTCTGGATATCTTTCTCTCATGCTATCCTCACGTTCCCAAGTAGCCTCTCATGCTTTTGATTCTGCCAGATGACCTTCACTAGTGGCACTTCTTTATTTCTTAATCTTTTAACTGCTTTGTCCACTATCTGTGTCGGTCTACTCTCATAGCTAAGATCTTCTTGGATCTGTACTGACTAAGGCTGAATCACTTGGCTAGGGTCGTGAATACACTTCTTTAGCATAGAACATGAAATGTACTGTGGATAGCTGACATATCCTCTGGTAAGTCCACTCATATGCTACCTTACCAACCCTCTTTATGATCTTGTAGGGTCCTATGTAGCGAGGACTTAGCTTGCCCTTTTTGCCAAATCTCATCACTCCCTTCATAGGAGCGACCTTGAGAATACTGAATCTCCAACTTGGAATTCAAGGGTCTACGGCGTGTGTCAGCATAACTTTTCTGCCTACTCTGGGCAGTCTCAATCCTCTGGCAGATCGTCTGGATAGCCTGAGTGGTCTCATCTATAAGCTCAGTCTGGCTGCCTAGTCCTGACTCCATCTCTTTCTTCTCACCAGCTTCTTGCCAACATATGGGCGATCTGCATTTCCTGCCATACAATGCCTCATAAGGTGTCATCCTGATGGTGGTCTGATAGCTATTGTTGTAGGCAAACTCAGCTAAGCACAGAAATTTGCACCAACTACCTTTAAAGTCCAATGCACAAGCCCTGAGCATGTCTTCTAAAATCTGATTTACTCTCTCTGTTTGTCCATCTGTCTGGGGATGGAAGGCTGTGCTGAACTGAAGTCTGGTGCCTAGGGCGTCCTGAACACACCTCCAAAAATGGGAGATGAACCGCCCATCCTGTCAGAAACGATCGACTTCGGAACTCCGTGAAGCCTGATTACTTCTTCACGTACAGCTGTGCTAACTGCTCTACCGAATGCGATAACTTGATGGCTAGGAAGTGGGCAGACTTGGTCAATCTGTCCACTATCACCCAAATTGCATCGTGTCCATGGGTGGTTCTTGGAAGACCTGTGATAAAGTCCATGGATATCTCTTCCCACTTCCACTCTGGAATGGGAAGAGGCTGCAGAACTCCTCCTGGTCTCTGGTGCTCTGCTTTGACTCTCTGGCAGGTCAAGCAGGTACTGATATATCTGGCCACGTCTCGCTTGAGTCCAGACCACCAGAACCTTTGCTTTAAATCTTGGTACATCTTGGTAGAACCAGGATGCATAGAGTACGGGGTACTGTGGCTTCTTCTAAAATATTCTTTCTTAGTTCCTCATCATTGGGGACGCAAAGGCGGTCTCCAAGATAGAGGATGCCACTATCTGATACTCGAAACTCTGAATTTTCTGCCTTTGGATCTCCTGCTTGATCTTCTGGATCTCTGGGTCTTGACTTTGCTTTCTTTGTATATCCACAAGCAGGGTTGACTCTAGAGTCAATGCAGAAAGTTGCCCAATTATTACCTCGACTCCAAAATCCTTTATTTCTTTCTGAAGTGGTAGAGACAGTGATGATAGGGACATCAGTGCTGCACAGGATTTTCTGCTCAGTGCATCTGCCACTTTATTAGCTTTACCTGGGTGGTAGAGGATTTCACAGTCATAATCTTTGACCAACTCTAGCCACCTGCGCTGCCTCATATTCAGATCCTTCTGAGTGAAGAAGTACTTCAAACTCTGATGATCTGTAAGATCTGCACTGCACTCCATACAGGTAGTGCCTCCATATCTTTAGAGCAAAGACTACAGCTGCCAGCTCAGATCATGGTGGGGTAATTCTTTTCGTAGTCCTTGAGTGTCTGGAGGCATAGCTATTACTTTGCCTTCTTGCATGAGGACAGCTCCAAGGCCCATCTTGGATGCATCACTGTAGATGTCAAAGGCCTTGTCACTTCTGGAACAGTCAGGATGGGAGCACTGGTCAGTCTCTTCTTCAGCTCTAGAAAACTGTGCTCGCATTTATCTGACCATTCAAACTTCTTGTTCTTTCTGGTCAAGGCTGTGAGTGGAGAGGCTATTCTGGAAAAGTCCTCCACAAATTTTCTGTAATATCCTGCCAGGCCTAAGAAACTTCTGATTTCACTGGCATTCTTGGGTCTACACCAGTTGCTGACTGCTTCTATCTTGGCTGGATCAACTTGAATGCCTTCTTTGGATACAATGTGGCCTAGGAAGGCCACCTGATCAAGCCAAAACTCACACTTTGAGAATTTGGCGTACAACTCCTTCTGGTGTAAGGTTTGCAACACTATCTTCAGGTGTTCTTCATGTTCTTTCCGAGTCTTTGAATACACTAGGATATCATCAATGAAGGCAATGACGAACTTGTCCAGAAAATCCTTGAACACTCTATTCATTAGATCCATAAACGTCGCAGGGGCGTTTGTCACTCCAAAGGGCATGACCACAAACTCATAGTGCCCATATCTTGTACTGAAAGCAGTCTTGGCACATCACTCTCCTTCACTCTGAGCTGATGGTAACCTGATCGCAGATCTATCTTGGAGAACACTGTGGCTCCCTTCAGCTGATCAAATAAATCATCTATCCTTGGCAAAGGATATCTGTTCTTGATGGTTACCTTATTCGAAGCTCGATAATCTATGCACATTCGCATAGATCCATCTTTCTTCTTGACCAACAGTACAGGAGCTCCCCAAGGTGAATGACTAGGGCGGATGAAACCCTTGTCAAGCAGCTCTTGCAATTGTTCTTGTAATTCTTTCAGTTCTGCTGGTGCCATGCGATAAGGTGCCTTCGAAATTGGGTTGGTTCCTGGGGCCAACTCAATTTCAAACTCAATTCCCCGATTGGGAGGGAGTCCTGGTAACTCTTCAGGAAACACCTCAGGATAGTCACAGACTACCCTCACTTCTTCTCTCTTCAATCCTTCTCCTTGACTTGCATCCACTATATGAGCTAGAAAACCAGAGCACCCCTTCTCTAACATTCTCTGAGCTTGTAAGGTAGGTAGGAACCTATTTATCTTTCTCCTTGGGTCTCCAATAAACTCAAATGAAGGTTCTGCTTCCGGTGTGAACTTGACTTTCCTCTTGCGGCAGTCTATAGAAGCATTATACTTGCTCAAGAAGTCCATTCCTAAAATGACATCGTAATCCTTCATCTCAAGGGCTACCAAGTCACTGTAGAGCTCTCAGTTGGAAATCTAGATTGATACTGCCCTTAGCCTCTCAGTAGAGGCCATTACTTCCCCTGACGGTAAGGTTGTTAAGAACTTTATCGTTCAACCTTTCTGGTGGCCTTTATACTGTTTAAGTAGTGCTCAGTGATCAAAGCACTACTTATTAGTTCCTCGGAGGTTTGCAGCCTCTTAACACCGCTAGCCCCCTTTAACGCTATCTCAGGCCTTAACATCTTGAGCATTAGCCTAACTATCTCTTTTTCTGTGCTAACTAGCTCTGGGCACAGATGAGCTAACCGCTTAAACATCTTCACTGCTTCATCCACGGATAGTTCTCCTTGTCTGAACTCCGTGAATTCATCATAATGCTTGTTGGTTACTTGCATGTGAAAGCATTCTTCGAAGAACTCAGTCTCGAAGTCGGCCCATGTCATCTGGCTGACATTTCTCTTGGCCTTGACTCTCTTCCACTATATTCTAGCATCTCCCGTAAGGCAGAAAGATGCACACTTTATCTTCTCTACCTCATGCCAGTCCAGTAGCCCTACTATTCTTTCCAACGTTTTGAACCATGCTTAAGCATCCCATGGTTTGCTTGTGCCTGGGAAGTTCCCTAGCTTCAGTTTCTTCTACTGAATGAGGTACGCTTCTTGCCTTACCCCCCTTGCCGGACTACAGATGTAATCGATGGGTCTTCGATCACAACTGGTGCCACTACATTCGCCACCGGCGAGGTAATAATAACGACCTGCTAGTTAGCCATCCTAGTGGCAATAACTTGCTGTTGTTCTGCTAACTGTCTTTGTAGCTGAGCCACCACGTCTAAGAGATTTGGTGGGGGTACTGACTCTGTTGCCTCTTGCCCTCTAGGAGCTTGCTCCTCGTTTTGGGCCTTTCTAGGACGTCCTCAAATGTATAACTTAACACTTAATGGTAATGTTCCCAAACTTGCTTTAGGATATAACAAGACTTTGGTCTTGATTCTTATCTCATTTCTTAGTCCTAGAACTCGTTCTAGGGCTTAGTAAGACCTTGGTCTTACTCAAAACTTTTATCAAGCACCTTGCGTGCTATAATCCCAAAACTTACTTTTGGGCAAATCAAGTAAGTACTTAAGCATTTCTCTAATATCCATTCTAGGGATTAAACATGATTCCGTGATACTAAGGTATTAAACATGCTTCCTTGTTCTATGCACATATGAGTAAGTACTTAAGCATTTCTCTATACTGCAATTAAGTAAAGGAGCAATAGAAAAACTGAAACTTAAAGCTTTCTTACTTGAAGACGGCAAGGTTGATGCTGATGTGTGTGCGATGCTGGAGAATGGGAACTGCTCTGATACCACCTATAGCGACCCGCCTTCTCTGCCTTAGACGGATCGTTACTTTTGTCTACTTCTCTACTCTAATGCACGACTAAAAATGCGGAAATCCTTTTTTCTTTTTAATCTATCTAAGGATGATATTCTAACTTAAATAGTCATGCATGATACCATGTCACACTTTCTTTCTCAAAAACTCGTAAGAAAATACTTATTGAAACTTGCCTCGCCCAACTCAGCTTACGGGTATCAGTCGACTGATACTGTACCAGTCGACTGATAAGCCTGAAATCTGAAAATTCAGGTTTCGAAACTTGCTTCAAAAGCCCACCAATCATATAGTTTCGAGCCATATAAAATCATGACACCATTTCTATACTCTATGTCAGTTTTCTAAACAATTTAGCCAATCAAAACGAATCCATAAACTTGAAATTTGGACTTTTGCGGAATTTAGCAAGTTATGAAAAATCTACATAGACTTTAAGCTAGAGTTTGTACCAAACTTAACTTCTAACCATTGAAACTCATCACACAAAATTCTGAAACATCCCTAAGGCATTATCAAATGAGAAAGCAACTTTTCTAAACATACTTAAGCAATAAAAACTTGATTCAAAGGGAAATTACTACTATCTTGGCACATGCATCTATTTCTCTAACAAAGTATCAATATTTCAAACTACTCACACTTCTACTCATCCAATGCAATCATAAGGATATGTATGCTAAATGAAACGACATGGAATCTTTACTCTAAGAAATTGAGCATGTAAAACTATCCAAAGCTGAAATGTTCGCTAAACTCCATAAAGCAAGAACTTGAAATTTGAATAAACTAAAACATTGTAATTCAAATGACTAAATTGTCTCGTCTCAAGGATCTCTCCAAAATCAGCCACCACACACACTTTACTCAGCACCGCCTCGTCGCCTTCCTTCAGAATTGCTTGCCTTTACCTTTATCTGCAGTAAGAGGAAATGCAACTAGTAAGCAAAAAGCTTAGTAAGTACTATCTAGCTCACAAAATCTCGGAATGTGCAAACATGCTTCTTGATCAATATGAAATTCATATGAGATACTTATATGCTTAAAAGAAAACTAAGAACATGTATAACTCAAAACATGCATACTCAAGCATTAATAAATCTCAATTTACTTTTCTTGGCTCAACTTGAAACTTTAGCTATTCTTTAACTTTTTGAAAACTCTTTAAACTTTAGAAACTTTGCTAAAGCATATACTTGAAAATAATAATCACTTGGATCCACTGAAGACGTAAGTACCATCTCATGCGCGTTCCCTAAAAAGTTGGGGTAGCGAGCCACCAATCCTAATAGAGCAGACCTTGGTCTACCAGGGCCAAGACCTTGGAATTGGACACCTGGATTTCTTTAACGACGCCCTTGGACGCCGGGTACTGGCCTTAGAAAATAAAATAGTTTTTCTTTCTTTTCTTTCTTATCTGTAAATGCCTTGGCATTTTCTCGAGCACCTTGCGTGTTAAAATCCCTAAGTCTTGACTTTTGGGGATTTCTTAAGGCCTTGGCCTTTTCTTTTCTTATCTTTATCTTCTCTTTTCTTTTCTCATAACTTTCTTAGCCCCTAATCTCACATAGGGTGCTTAATCAAACTTATACAAACATATAATGAACTAAGATCACATGCAAAAACTTAAACAAAAAGGAAATATCTCTTTTAAAAACTTTTAAGGGAAATTCTTGCGGAAAAACCGCCTCTTACTGCAGGTGAGCAGTACTTACATTGATATCTTGGACTTACAACCAAGATTGACGTCTAGGGCTCGGGAGAAACTTGAGATCTCGGAGAATTCTTCGCGCCTACGCGTTCCTCTCGTCGCGGGGATCCCGAATATAGGATTATCTCTCGGAGAAAAGTCTTGGCCGGCCCTCTAGGGCTTGGTGTGGTGTCGCCCAAGAGAGGAGAGGGAGAAGAGGGGTCGGCGTGAGGGTTTGGGCGAGGAGGAGGAAGGGTTTTGAGAGAAAAATAAAGTTTCTCTCTTTAATCATCTATTTATACTTATGGGACGAATTTACCTAACTACACCTTAAATATATTTCTCTCCACCTTTTGTTGTGCTTGATACCCTAGCCCAGCCGGTTCCGTGCGCGCCTGCCCTCCTGGTGGTCGCGGGTTCGAACCCTCTGCTTCTTTTAAATGTTTTTTCCTTTTTAAAAATACTAAACGGACTCGGAAAATTCCATAAAAATTTTCTAAAAATATCTAGAATATTTCTAAACCATTTTTAAATAATTCTAAGGACTTTAAGAACTAAAAATGAGAATTTTGGGGCGTTACATACACAAAAGGAAAATGCAAAATTTAAAATAAGAAAAGAAATACATAAATGAAAGGAAGAGAAATAGAAAAATAAACTATAGATAAAAATATAGAAAATGTTTCTAGACTAGCTAATTTACTTATCGACTAATGTTAATACAAATAGTCCCTAGCAAAGATGCCAAAAATTTAATGTCGTACCGGTAAGTGCAGGAGAAACATCGTCAAGTAGTATAAAAGATTATCGTATCCACATGGATGGTTGATTAAGTACTAGTTGATTATGAAAAGGTAAGCTATCTAGACGATCGTAGGATTAGTTTTGGAAGCTTGCTAAAAAGAGGAGAGAAAGAGAGAAGGGAGAGAGGAGAGAGAGGGAGCAAGAGAAAGGGAGGAGAGAGTTGATCTTAGGGGAGGGTTGAATAATGAAATCTAGGATTTCGATTTAGTTACAATGCTAGTTGATACCCTATGGATTGTTCATATCCAAATCTCGATGTTTATGTGCTCGTAGAGATCCTAATTAGGTACCGGTGTTAACCCTGCAGAAGTGTACCAGAGTGCTTCCCCCTTGGGCATCTAATATCATTAAGTAGATTAGGTAATCTAGAGAGTCTGGTTAAAGGTAACCCTTTGTCACTAAGGGCCCCTGGTCATACGTCTCTAGATTACGCTAAAAACTTCCTAACACGAGATAGAGAGAAACTCATTAAGTAGTATTAGCTAATCTCTTGTAAAGGATTGATCTCTATTTCAAGATAATACACAAGATGTCTAGTTAAAGGTAGCCTCTATCACTAAGACTCCCCGGTCATACGATTTCAAACATTCCCTCTATGTGGAAACCAACCTCTTATAACTATATATATTCACCAAACACACATTTCATCAAACACATGCAAGATATAATATACATAGAACAAGGCACAAACACTTCATTGAACAAGAAAAGATACAAATACATAGTTTATACAATATTATCACATTATAGCTACTCTCTACATTCTAGATATGGAGAATTTACTCCATTATAAAGGGGATATAACAAGAAGATAAAAAATAAAACTTCTACAACCCTAAACAAAGAGGGAGAGGGAAGAGAAAGCTTATCGTTAGAGCGTGGATCTTCTTAGAGGATCTCCTCGCTCCGAAGGTGGACGGATCATGGAGGAGGCGATGGTGGTGGCTCTAGTGTCTCCCCTAAAGGGGAGAACCCTTCCTTAAGGCCAAAGGGGCAAGCCCTAAGCCAAAAGATGATTGCATTAAGGGAAGTAGACCCTTTTATAGTTGAGGGTGTGCGGTTGGCCCACGGGACGTGTGATCATGCATGACTATGTCGTGTTGGCACTGAAGGGCGACGGTAGTGTTGTGCACGAGCCCTGAGATCCCGCACGGTCGTGTGCATTGAGGCATTAGAAATGGACCGCACGACCATGCGGTTTTGCATGGCCATGTCATGTGGGATGCAGCAGCCACCACATGAGCTATAATGTTTCGCGCGGCCCCGCCCTGTGCCACAATACAAAATGGCCGCATGATAGTGTGTTCATTCTGCGGTCGTGTTGTGTGCTCTATGGTGAGTGCCGCATGGACCGTGCGTGAAGGCACAGTCGTGTCACACAACCATATGATTTTGCAAGGCCCCTGGTTATTGTCTTTCTTGACTTCAGCTCCAACTCCCGTTTCGCTCCAAATCTTCTCCATTTTCATTCTAAATCGCGTCCTGTCAATCAAAATGAGCAATGAGCAGATCTCCATATAAAAAGAAGGAATAATAGCAATAAAATAAGTTATGATCGTGAAATACAAGTATATATATGTTAAATAATGCATAAAATCATATATAATCTATGCGCATCATATATTTTTTTATCTAACAATGCCAATTGATTCACATAGCTTTCCCAAGTGTTGGAAATCTTAGTTTTTTTTTTTGTAATGACCAACTGACATATCAAATTGCACCTTTTCTTTCATTGAAATATGTATCGAAGAACATTATTGACATTATGGAATTATTAGCAAAGGTGCTAATCATACTTTCTTATTTTTACACGACATGTATTTTAACTATATATTTATGCATCAATTGATATTTTTTATTTTGTAGATTATGACTAATAACATTACCTTTTAAAATTTATTAGGGTAATCTAAAACAAAGTGGTGGTAATATTGAATATGGATATTGTGTAATGTGTTGCATGAAAGAAATAGTCTTAGATGAAGATCCACAGTTGGAGACAAAGGTGAATCTCTTCTTCCTGACTTGATAGTATTTTTTTCCTTATATGTTTATCACTATGCTATTATTCATCAAACTATTACCCTTGATGCCCTTGATGAGGCAAATATCTCTATAACTTACTTCCATGGATTAATGTTATATCTCAGAATGTAAACATCCCTTGATGTCTTTACTTTTGCATAAAAATTTTCTTTTACTTATATTAGTTTTATGTTCACGGACATCTCTTTCCTTTTGCACAAAATTGTTCTTTTCCTTATGTTAGTTTCTTGTTCCATGAGTTTGCATAATTATCTTTATGACTCGCTTCGATGTAGTTGAATGAGTTTGATTTCTATTTCATTTTGTGTGATACTCAATCCATATATATTATCTTGATACTATAACACTGTTGTATGGGCACATATTTTCATGTATTTTATTTTATTTGTAGTCTTACTTTTCATGATGGTATTAAATATTAGTCATAAATTAGGTGTGATTTTTTTAAAATTTTTATGTTGGTGAAAATATATTATATTCATGTTATTTATTTCAAATTTCTGTTAATATTTCAGTTTTCATAATCAATTAAAAACTAATATTACAATCAATCTCCGTATGATGAAGTAAGAAGTGAATGGAGCGAATTTGTCTATATATATGTGGGAGTCTAAAGGTCGTGTAGGTTATGATATAAACTTTTAAGTTGTATTTAGAGATTTATAGATACAGTTTTGAGTGTAATTGATCAAACATATCTTTAGTGTACACTTTTGGATTGTAATAGATATATATAGTATATTTATTTTATTTTAGTGGTAAAAAGTATTTTATTCAATTATAATTATGTTGTAATAAAATATGACCAATTACTTTTATACTATAAATAAATGGTGGAGTAATATAATACAAACGACTTCGATAAATTTAAATAATAACAAAATTAAAGAAAACATTTATTTCATCACAGTTCAAATTTGTAAAGTTATTTATATAAATTACTTCGTTGATTTAAGTTGTGTTGTACATTAGAAGTAAACGATGTAATAATATAATACAAATGACTTTGACAAATTTAAATAGTGATGAAGTTAAATCAAACGTTTACTATATCACAATTAAAAAATTATGAAGTCGTATAAATAGTTTACTTCATCAATTAATGTAACCTGTGAAGTCATATGTAATCAACTACTTCAATACTTTTACTGAACTGATGAAGTAAAAGAGTTTTTTTACTTCATAAACAGTTCAATTTTGAACAGGTTTAGACCGAACAATGATTTCATCATTTTATGGCGAAGTAATAAACTTGCCCTTTTACATCATGTTCCTATACTTGGATAATTATATACATATTATTTTGTTGAATATCTGAAGTCTATCACTTGATTTCACATAGTATGCCTATGAGATGTCTTTGTGTGCTGAGAAGCCTAGTTTATGAGTCTTTCATGCCAAGAGTCTTGCCTTTGAACCTTTCATGTTTGTCAAGTACTCAGTTATCCTTAATCTACCAAGACTTTCTTCTATTAAACATTCAATTACTCTCTGTAGGATCATTGGAAACCTAGAGGGGGTGAATCTCTATCATTTAAAAATATTTTTTTTTCATTTTCAAGTGAAAGAAAATAAAGAGTAAAGTAGTGGAAAATATGATACGTTTTTCTTTTGCTTGATTCGGAGCCTTCGATGACTCCTACTCTAAGACCCATAGTCCTCGATCGCTCTCAATAGGCAATCTACTATAATCCTTTCTCCGAAAATCTTTCGAAGAAAATTATGTCGTACAATATGTAGAGAAAATTAGTAACAACCTACTAACTACTCTTTAAGATGCAAGTACAAGTACAATAAAAATTGAAATATACTAACAAGTAGAGTAGTCTTGAGCGTATAGTGTCAGAGAGCTTTCCAGCATCATAGCAGTATACCTTGAGCAGTTTGTTGATGCAGAAAATGAATGTAGAGCAAGTGAAAGTATTCATCTGAACATTGGTCTCGAACTCCTTATATAGGCATGGTTCAGTCGATTGAAAAACTGTTCGATCGACCGATCCATTCGGTCGACTGAACCATATTTTGGTCAACTAAACACTGCGCCATACCTTTTTTTGCTCAGCTCGGTTGTGCTTGGCTATCTCTACATTAATTGCGTTTGGTCAATGTTGAGGCAATCTGTGGTCCGGAGTGACCAAGTGTTTTGATGTTTGGGCAAAGGGTTTAAGTTAGGTTTACCCTTGTGATCTCATATGTGTATGTTGAGTGTGCAGGTTGTACAGGTTACACATATGGACTTGGTTGGACGACCTCAGTACGGTGAAGGGTGGCATGGAGACAAGCTGGAGGCTTGTGTGCACCCGAGGGACCTTGGAGAGCAGGGACGATGAGCTGATGGGCGCGGACTTCGAGGCATACGTGAAGGGTGGCATGGAAGCAAACTGGAGGTTTGCGTGCGCATCCGAGGGACGAGGGCCGAAGATGAAGATGACACGAAGGCAACAGTCGAGGCTGCGGAGGAGGAGTCAGTCGAGTCATGAGGGTACGAGTGTTGTGTGATTGTACTCGGGAAGTCCTAGGAGTCGAGTGCGGAGTGAATTGTACTCGGGGAGTGTAAACCTAGGACTAGTAAGGGACCAGTTGACTGCCCTGGGAGTAGTCGACTGGTAGCGGCTGGTGAGCTGGCAGAATTCGAACGTTGGAGTGTTAACGGTCAAATTCTTAGTGGGGCAGTCGATTGCCCTGGGAGCAGTCGACTGCCAACGAGGGTTTTCATCCCGAGTTCTATTTAAAGAGAACTCGGTTTGAGCTGAGACTCTTGACGAAACTCGCTTGGGTAAAGTGAGTTAGTAGTCTTTTGTGCCCATATCTTGTCAAAGTGATTGTGGTGAGGTTTCTCCACCCACAAGGAGCGACGAAGGCTAGCCGGAGATTATCCGGGGATTGATCCACCGACGATTCTTGGATTAGTCACCCGTCCGGGGTGGATACCAAGTAAACCTGCTTTGTTAGCATTGTTATTTATTATTAGTTTATTTTTATTTGTATTTCCGTTGTGCAACTAACAACCTTGTAGAGGTGTCAACAAAAAAAGTGTTATTCACCCCCCCCTCTAGCACGCCAGTCGATCTATCAGTCAACTGATCCCATAATTAGTCGACTAAAAAGCCTTTCATCTGTGAATGTCGTGCCTTACCAAATATGGTTTAGTCGATCGATCCCGATGATTAGTCGATCGATTCCGATGAATATACTGAATCTGGTGCAGTTTGCTTAGTTTGGTCGACTGATCCACTCATTTTGTTGACCGAACCCTCGATCAACTTCTTTTGTTTAATCTGCATGAACATATTAGCATAACACAATAACATATAAAGGATTAACCCTGTAAAATAGAGTTAGCACAAATATATAATATACATGAGTAAACGATAATAAGTTCTATTCTGATTTTAACTTAGAAACCTCCATAAGTTTTTTTAGTTGGATCAACGCCTAAGGTTGTCCCCTCGAGACACGACGTCACAATACTTTCCTCCAGGACTTACTTCAAATCACCTGCCAAACATCGCATCCTCCAGGTTTGTTTGGACTTAATCTGCTCAGTGTTTGATCGCCTGATCCACTAAGATTTTTCTGTAAAATTAGATTAGTACAATAGTAATAGTAGTAATGCAAATAGTATTGATAAACCTATTCTTAGATTACCTAGATCCGCTAGTCTGATCGACCGCGCGTGGTCCACCGAAAACCTTAATCAAGCTTGCTTGGAGTTCACTCCTCCAAGTCTTCGAACTCACCAGGACTTTCCACTGCTTAGCTTCACTCACTAGAACTTTACCAATCTAGCTTCACTCACTAGGACCCAACTTCACTCACCAAGACTTCATCAACCTAGCTTCACTTACTAGGACCCACCTTCACTCATCAGGACTTCACCAACCTAGCTTCACTCATTAGCGTCCGACTTCATTCGCTAAGACTTCACCAACCTAGCTTTACTCACTAAGGTCTGACATCGCTCATCAAAACTTCTCTTGCCTAACCTTCAGTTAGGACTAGTTATTTGGTAAATCTATCACCCCATTGCCTAACCTCTAGTTAAGACTAGTCATTTGATAGACTTATCATCCGCTTAGGTCAAGTTTGACCAAGCCTTATTAAACATATTATTAAATAAATATCAAAATCGTAGAGGTTGATTGCACTAACACTCAACACTCTTGACTTAGACTTTCACTCTATAAGTATTGAATTCTCAACCTAGTTAGACTTTTTCTTGTTACTAAGTGTTCAATCAATCTTGACTTATTTAGATTTTGTAAAATAATATACACCTACACACTTGTTGAATCTAATTTAAATCTTTGCCTAAGTATTAAAACTATTTAATTAGTTAAACTTGACCACTTGGTCATAATTGTACCAAAAACCTCTCTAATGTCTTATTCTCCCTAAGTAGCAAATCATTAGTCCAACTCAACCACTAAAACATAAATGGTGGCAAAAGACAATTCGTCATACTTAGCGTCTCAGTCAATCCATCTTAAGACCAATATAAAGGAGGTAAATCAAGAGAATTATTAGCCCAGACAATTATTAACGTATGAGGGAGGTAGACACCTAGTTTTATTGGGATTTAATCTCAGATCTTATGATGATAATATCTCACATGTAAACTACCTGTCTATCCATGAAAACGACCACTAAGACATAAATGCACATACTACAAATGCATGTATGATCAATAGCGTCAAATTTTAGTACATATTTATATGAAATAAACACAACACTAATCTAAAAAAACTAACATGATTCAATGACTTTACTCCTCCGTGACTATGTGTCTAATGTATTGCCTTTTGAAGGATTCCGCTGATATATCCATTTATAAGAGAAAATAAGGTAAGCCTATACTAGTCACTATAAAATACCCAAAAATATTAACTTGGACCCACACCAATGGCATTTCAATGAGCTGTCAATTTACAAATAATAATTCCCACTCCTTTCTAATGATCGTAACAACTACTATTACTATAAGAATTTTAAAATGATTTTAATCATATTTAAATAATTATAGTCAAGTTAATAAATATTTTTATTAAATTAAATTATAAAATAATTTATTTTAACACAGTGTAGCTATTTTAATAGTAGTAGAATGAAAGTATTTTGATATGAAAAATATAATAAAACATTCTTTTAATTTTTTTTACGATTCTAATAATTAAAGACACCGTTTTGATTTTTTATCTTTCTAAAATTTTATTGATGTCTCGAACTACTATATTAGGGTAAGCTATTATACATAAGAGCAATGATAGGGAGAGTGAAAATGAAAGAGTGAAAATTATAATGAATGATGTGGCATGATATGATATGACATGGCATGACGTGACACTTTACATGCACACGTCCGATTATCGCTTGGACACCATCGGCGGCCTTCGGCCGCCGCCCCGAATCAAACTATACCCTGGGGGGCACGGTGAATCCGTCGGAGATCGTACATGCAAGGTACCACGTCATTCACTATGGTTTTCACTCTCTCATTTTCACTCTCTCAATCATTATTCTATCCATAATTTACCTATCTATATTTAATTGAAAATTTATGGATAAATATTATCTCTAATAAAATTAATACATTTAATGTATTAATATTAAATGCACACTTAATTTAAATTATATTATTAAAAAATTAAAATAAATTTATTTTTTCCCAATATATTCTATTCATCCAGTACGAGGAAATGAAGCCGGCTATTTTGACTCCCACTAGCTGGTACAATTGTGTTGTTATAGATAAATCTAAGTCAATTTCGAACAAATACAAAAGCTATTGAGGCAATCGACCCTTAAATGATTGAAAGATCATGATTTTGATGTGTGGGCGAATATGTTCAAAGTTAGAGTATTATGTTATATTTGATATGTGTGATTGAGTTTGCAGGACTTGGAGAATCACACATGGTGGACTTATCTGAGGGGCGAGAGCCGAGGGAGGAAAGCTCCAAGGGCAAGTCGGGAAGTGGACTTCAAAGGCACACGTGAAAGGTGGCATGGAGACAAGCCAAGGGAAGGCTTGTGTGCGCATCCGAGGAACGATAGCCAGAGGAAGAGGACTTCAAGGGGCAAGCCAAGGGAGCAAACCTGAAGGCACACGCGAAGGAGAAAATCCGGAGTGACTGGAGCTGAGCTGTGAGGCAGGGCAGTCGACTGGCTCTGTGGCAGTCGACTGCCAAAACTCACAGAAAGTTCGCAACGTCGGACCAGTCGACTGGCTTTGGGCAGTCGACTGGTATACCCCGAAACTAGCCGTTGGCTAGCAATTAATGCTAGGCAGGGGCAGTCGACTGGTGCGGGCTGGACAGATTGCGAATCTGTCTTGTTCACCTATAAAAGGAGCACTTTCTGTATGTGCACGGTACGGTTCCGTACAGTGTCGAAGTGCTGCTCGTGTGTAGAATGATTCTTGCTTCCTCTCTCGCATTGTCTGCATCTGTAAAGAGGAAGATCTTGCTGTAAAGGTTTCTCCACCTCAAGGAGACTTTTCGATAGTGAAAAGTGATGCTCGCGGCGTGGATCCTTGGACTAGTCACCCATCTGGGTGGATACCAAGTAAACGATAAGTGTTAGCATTGTTTTTGATTTCTTTGCATATTATTTCCGCTGCGCTAACAATTCTGTAGAGATCCAAGATCCGAAAAAGTGTATTCACCCCCCCTCTGCACACCTTATACGATCCTTCAAAAGCTTCATAAATTATCTCACTTCTTACCTGAAAATTTATTTTTATTTTTATTATTATTATTAACTAGTATAATACCCGTGCGATGTACGAGAATCTTATATAATTCAAATAACATGTTTAGTGATAGTATATATATGTCAATTTTTATTATTAAATGAAAATTAAAATGAAAAGTAATTTTATTTTATCATGGATTCATGTCAATATAAGATATAGTATTATTTTTTATAATATAAGATATTAATGGTGATCATAAGTTTTATAAGGGTGGTGGATATGGATGTGATCTAAAGTTTACTTTACTTTAATAGAAGTGTGTCAGACCTGTGCTATAGTGCAATACATATGTGACACATGAAAACCCTAGCAGCAAGCTACTGTGATGGGTCATCCCCCATATAAAAATTAATTTAATATCAAAGTAGACCAATGACCCACATATCAGATATTAAACTGATAAGAATAGATACTACACTTGATCTTAGCCAAAAAGCCGAGAAAGGTATGAGTTGCTTTACCGTTCTTTCTCTATTTTTATAATTGCTTTGTGTGTAATTCGCCTTGGTAACTTTAGATGTGGGACTAACATCAACACAAGGGAAGCTAAAGACATATATTTCATTAAAATTAAATTAAAATTATTTTTTATGTACTTTACTGTAATCATTATAACTTATATTATTTAAAATTTTAATTTTAAAAATTTTAAAATACAATTTCAAATTAAAATTTGAAATTATCTTTTTTGAGTTTGATAAATTATTTTTTAAAATTTTAATTTTGGATTAAGATCTGAATTTTTCTTTTTAGAATTTGTAATTATATATTTTCTTTTGAATTTGTATTTTTAAGTATAAATTTTTTATTTAGAAAATTTATATTTAGTTTAGGCGGGAATCCTAAGTTCCCTCATGTTTGCATGTAAAATTGTATTTTATAGATATTAATAAATAGATAGAGAAATAAATAAAATCCTTCGTAGTTTACAGGCCACATAAGGTAGCCTTATTTGGAAACTAATTAGGGAGTGTTTGGGAGAGCTTCTGCTAGCTGCTTTTTAGATTCTAGCTACATAGAAACACTTTTGAGTGTTTGTGAATACCAGATTCTGCTTTAACTTCTATAACTTTTAGCCAAAAGCTGGAAGCAAGAATTTGATGCTTTTTTCTGCTTCTGCTTTTTTGCTTATGGTCTAGAATTAAAAGTAGACATTTATACCCTTAATAATTTATCATTTTACATAATTGCCACTATAGTTTTAAATAAAATTTTATATTTTCATATAATTTATATATTCATAATTTTTTTATAAATTTTTATAAATTTATATAAATTTATCTTTTTTTTATATTTTTATTTTTATTAATTATATATTTTTTAAACAGATATATTATTAAAAAAATTAATTTTGATATAATATTTAAAATATAATAATAAATATATAAAATATTATTGATGATGTATCAAAATTATATTTAGATAATTAAAAAAAATAATTTATATAGTTTAAGGATATTATTGTCATTTAACTAAAAATTAAGTTTGGAAGTAATTATTCACCAAACACTCAAACTTTACCTTGTACAGCTTTAAGCTTCTATTTCTAAACACTCAATACTTTAGCTTCTCACTAATTTCAAAATAATTTCTACAAGAATCGCTTTTCAAAAAATAAAAGTTCTCTCAAACACTTCCTTAATCCCTTTGATAACTCGGCTTTTGACGCATTGGAAATGGAGGCCTTTCTATCAAATCTGAATCTATTGGCTCAACGAACAGGCCCTACGGCTACAAGTCTACAATTTCATATTCATCGTCGGTTAAAATCGTGGATAAAGTCAGATTTTTTTTAAAAGAAAAAAGAGAGCAAAAACCAAGGATAATGTCGGAGAAATAGCAGAAGAAGGAGAAACGGGCGCAAAACCCTTGATGGAAGCGTAGGCCGGAGCGGTACATTACCTCCTCCATTATTTGACGATTTTGTCTCATCTTCTTGGACGCCCTGATGGTTTCTTTTGGCGCAGGTGCACCTCTTAAAATTATATATAACTTTCGTTGATGATCTATTGGTATCGAAAACGAAGAGATTGTTATACATAAGAATTGAAATGAGCCCATTTTCCTTGGTTTTAGTTAATCGAGTTTTTAGCCCCTATCAATCTTCATCTTCTTCTTCTTCCAATTGGCCAAAGATGTTCTCGAATAGGAGGAGACTGGATCTCCAAGTAGGAAAAATCTCCTCTTTGGTGGAAGGACATCGGAATTTATCTTCCTTTTATCACAAATCCCAATTTCCCTCCTTGCGGAGTTATCGCAAATCAAGATTAACGCTAAAATGTAATAGGATAACACTTGCAAAGGTTGATAGGAGCAAAGAGCGGCATACCCAGTTTGGGATAGAAGGGAAGCTTAGCTCCAGAAGACGGTTCTCTCTTCGGCTTCGCCCGAGGCTGCGGTTACTCTCATACAGTCTCAAGAGATTTTCGGTTCAACAATTCACAAAAAATGCTTGGATCGCACTGAACAGAAATGCAAAGAAGCTTACATTATCTGTTTGGTTTTCCCTTGTATTGGGTTTGTTTTTTGTGTTCTTGAAGTGCACATCTAGACCTGCTTCAGTAGACGTTCCATATTCTGAGTTTGTATCCAATCTTCAGAGTGGAAGTGTGTCTGCTGTACAATTTGAAGAGGATTCTCGGTATATTTACTTCAATAGGAATTCTGATGATCAAACGGTAGCAGAGGGCTTGTCAGTAGCTGCTGATGACCTAGACGTCCATGTGCAAAGATCTAAAAGCACCTCATCTGAAAGGGAGAAAGGTGGCACTTCTATTAAAAAATGGCGGTACTCTACGAGAAGGATCAACCATGATGAGAGCTTTCTTCTCGGGTTAATGAGAGAGAAAGGGACTGCATATTGTTCTGCTCCACAATCTGCACACAAATTATTGAGAAGCCTTGTGATGACATTGATTACTTTGTGGATCCCATTAGCTCCAATGGTGTGGTTGCTCTATCGCCAATTTTACTCGGGCAATAATCATGCAAAGAAACGACGTCCTAGTAAGCAGTCTGTTAGCTTTGATGACGTGGAAGGAGTTGATTCAGCAAAACTAGAACTAATGGAGGTTAGCATTCCCTTTTTCCCAAATCATGCTATGATGTTAAGTGAGGTTTATTGTTTGCTTCATAAGTGATATGCATAAGGATTATTGTTTCCCTAGAATTTCCTTCACTTTTTCAAAATTACAAGATATTATATGGAAATTATTAATTTCCTATGGATAAGTCCAAAAACAACTAAATTTATAAATTCATCTACATCTGTTATTATGTTAAAATAGAGTCCTCTATGGACATGTGGTTTGTAATTACAAGATATGATATGGAAATCATTAATGGCCTATGGATAAGTCCAAAAACAACTAAATTTCTAAATTCTTCTACTTATGTTTAGTATGTGAGAATAAAGGCCTCTATACATCTGTGGTTTGTGTAAAAAAAAAATCTTTTTCCATTCTGCTCTATCCAGCAAGTGTAGTCCAGGGGATAGGGATCAATTTTGGTGAATGTTTCCTCTGTGCCTCAAACAATAATCTCTGGAGCTCCTAGGTACTAAGGTACTATGTGGCACATCTCAGACATATTTAGTAGCTGAAGCTACCTACTAGATTTGAGGAAGATGTTAAGGCACAACCATATAATTAACCAAGTTAAAACATTCACTATAATCTTGTCCAGATCATGTAAAATGAGGTGATGCAAAACCAAGCATGTAAACCTACTGAGGTTTTAAAATGTGATTAGAGCTAGCAAAATTCAGCAAGGCTTATTTATTTGACATGATTTGCAAATTGGCAGGTTTGATTTTCACATATTCTTGTCCAAGATATGATATATGATTGTTAGTCATGATAAATTATTAATTTAGTAATAAAAAATGATTCATGTAATTTAGTGATTTATGATAATTAGTCAATATAATAAAAATTATTAAATTAATTTGAATAACACCTAAAGTTCAATAGAATGGAATAGTAGCTAATCCTAAATATTTGGGACAATCATCGCTTCATATTACAAAGGTCAATCCTAAATAGTTGGGACAAACATGACTTGATATTACAATAGCCAATCCCAGATAGTTGGGATAATCATGGCTTGATGTTACAATGATGTTGGTTCATGATGAATTATTTTTGTTGCGCACGTACACACACACACACACACACACACACACTAATTTGAATAACACCTAAACTTCAATAGAATGGAATAACATTCATGTAGCTAATCCTACATATTTGCAACAATCATCACTTCATATTACAAAAGTCAATCCCAAATAATTGGGACAAACATGACTTGATATTACAATAGTCAATCCCAGATAGTTGGGATAATTATGGCTTGATGTTACAATGATTTTGGTTTATGATGAATTATTGTGCACACACACAATAGTTGGGGTAATCATGGCTTGATGTTACAATGATGTTGGTTCGATGAATTATTGCACACACACACACACACACACACACACAAATTGGCAAGTTTGATTTTCACATATTCTTTGTCCAAGATATAAACAGGTCCACTCACTCACACACACACACACACACACAAATTGGCAGGTTTGATTTCACATATTCTTTGTCCAAGATAAAAACAGGTCAACTCTCTCTCTCACACACACACACAAATTGGTAGGTTTGATTTTCATATGTTCTTTGTCCAAGATATAAACGGGTCAACTCACTCACACACACACACACACAAATTGGCAAGTTTGATTTTCATATATTCTTTGTCCAAGATATAAACGGGCCAACTCTTCCATGACTCATAAATCATCAATTTCTTTTTAAGATTTGATAATTAGTTCAATAGAATGGAATAACATTCATGTAGCTAATCCTACATATTTGGGACAATCATCACTTCATATTACGAAAGTCAATCCCAAATAATTGGGACAAACATGACTTGATATTACAATAGCCAATCCCAGATAGTTGGGATAATTATGGCTTGATGTTACAATGATGTTGGTTTATGATGAATTATTGCGCACTCTCTCTCTCTCTCTCACACACACAATAGTTCAGATAATCATGGCCTGATGTTACAATGATGTTGGTTCATCATGAATTATTGCGCACGCACACACACACAAATTAGCAAGTTTGATTTTCACATATTCTTTGTCCAAGATATAAACGGGTCAACTCACAAACTCACCACACACACACACAATTTGCAAGTTTGATTTTCACATATTCTTTGTCCAAGATATAAATAGGCCAACTCTCTCTCTCACACACACACAAATTGGTAGGTTTGATTTTCATATATTCTTTGTCCAAGATATAAACGGGTGAACTCACACACACACACACACAAATTGGCAGGTTTGATTTTCACATATTCACTCTTCCATGCCTCATAAGTTATCAATTTCTTTTTAAGATATGATAATTAGTCAATATAATAAAAATTATTAAATTAATTTGAATAACACCTACAGTTCAACACAATTAAATAAAAATAGATATTTGTTTGAGTTCATTTTAGGTTGTGTTAGTGGGGTCTATATGGGTGATCGAGTCAGGTTTGGTTACACAAATGTGTTACTCGATTTTGGCATGTCTTGTTGGCAACATAATTTCTGTGTCATGTCACAATCTGACACATTTTGTTGAAAAGATGGTGTAGGTTAGGGGAAATTGGTTAGGGGTTATAAGTGTTGCAGTTTGCGCGCGTGCACACACACACATTGTTTGCATTCATTT
Organism: Boesenbergia rotunda; assembly: GCA_024364735.1. NCBI lineage: Eukaryota > Viridiplantae > Streptophyta > Magnoliopsida > Zingiberales > Zingiberaceae > Boesenbergia > Boesenbergia rotunda. The sequence goes on along the minus strand of JAGFNQ010005388.1, from coordinate 148,496 downwards.
TAGGTTATGTTATTGGAGGGGTGATCGAGTGAGGTTTTGTTACATAAATGTGTTACTCGATGTTGGTAGGTCATGTTTGGCAACATAATTTCTGTGTCATGTTACAATTTGACACATTTTGTTAAAAAGATGGTGTAGGTCAAGGGAAATTGGTTAGGGGTTACAAGTATTGCAGCACACGCACACACATTGTTTGAATTCATTTTAGCTTGTGTTGGTGGGGTCTATATGGGTGATCGAGTCAAGTTTGGTTACATAAATGTGCTACTCGATTTTGGCAGGTTATGTTGGCTACATAATTTCTATGTCTTGTTACAATCTGGCATATTTTGTTGAAAATATGGTGTAAGTAGGGGGAAATTGGTCATGTTGCAGTTTGCGCGCGTGCACACACACACTTACATTGTTTGAATTCATTTTATATTATGTTAGTGGGGTCCATATGGGTGATCGAGTCGGCTTTTGTTACACAAATGTGTTGCTCGATTTTGGCTGGTCATGTTAGCATCATAATTTCTGTGTCATGTTACAATCTGACTCATTTTGTTGAATAGTTGGTGTAGGTCAGGGGAAATTGGTCAGGGGTTACAAGTGTTGCAGTTTGCACCCATAGTATGGTGGCACTATATTTGAGTTATTTCTTTTTCTTCAACTCACATTGTTTGAATTCATTTTAGGCTGTGTTAGTGGGGTCTATATGGGTGATTGAGTTAGGTTTTGTTACACAATTGTGTTACTCGATTTTGGCAGGTCATGTTGGCACATACTTGTCAAAAGCGATCGCTTCGCTCGCTTAAGCGCAAGGCGCAACGAAGCGCGAAGCTTGCGCTTTTGTGAACTTGGAAGCGCGAAGCTTCCAAGAAGCGTGCTTTTTGTGCAAAAGCAACTCGTTCGCTTGTGCGCGAAGCGCAAAACTCTCCTTTTTTTTTGTTTTTTTGTTTTTTAGGTTTAAAGCAAACCCTACATCTCTGTAAATTTTTGTTTACCTCAAACCTCTTCGTCTACCTCTCCTCATCGCAAGTTTCTCCTCTCCTCTTTGTCACCAGTCACCGCTGCTTCTTTGATCGCGACTTCGAGATAAATGTTTCTTCTCTTCTTTTTTGTTATAAGTTTTCTAACCTGGCTTCCTTTGAACATCGTGCCGGTCGGGGGATGCCTCTGGTGGCGCCGGAAACGTCGCAGGACGCTTTCGTTGCCGCCTGGGAGTCGTGCCGAGCGCTCTCTCGCCATCACGAAATCCTCGTGAGGATTTCTCACGATTTTAGGTTTTAGGATTTTATAGATATTAGATTTTTTATTTAATTAAATCAAACAATTCCCAACTAAATATAAAAATCTGATAAAATTTAAATATATAAAAAATATATTTAAAATAAAAAAAATTAAAATTTTTTATTAATTCATAAAAATCAATAAATCAGATTTAAAATTTAAATACATAATAATTATATTTAAAATAAAAAAATCTGATAACTTTTATTAATTAGATTTAAATATATATAAAATATATTTACAAGTTTTAAAAAAATTAATAAATTATATTAATTCATATAAATCAATATTCAGTAATCAAATTTAAATATATAAAAATATATTTAAAATAAAAATTCTAATAAATTTTATTAATTCATATAATTAGTATATCAGATTTAAATTTATAAAAATTACATTTTAAATAAAAATTCTAATAAATTTAATTAATTCATATAAATCAGATTTATATTCTGATAATTATATTCCGATAAATCAGATTTATATAAATCAGATTTTATCACATTTTCAAATACTTTTGATTTATTTTTAATTTTTTGAATAATCTACAGCTTCATTGAAGAATATTTTGTTATGGTCATTTGGATTTTCAAAGACATTTTCAAAGATTTTTAATAGATATAATAATCCTGTTGTTTATCATATTTTTTTCCGTAAAGTCCGCGCTTCGCATTGCACACTGCGCTTTAAGCCTCAAGACCCTTGAGCTCTTTTTTGCACCTTGCACTATTGACAACTATGTGTTGGCAATATAATTTTTGTGTCATGTTACAATCTGACACATTTTGTTGAAAAGATGCTGTAGGTCAGGGGAAATTGGTTAGGAGTTACAAGTGTTGCAGTTTGCACCCATAGTATAGTGGCACTATATTTGAGTTATTTCTTTTTCTTCTAGTCATCTGTCACCATGTCTCCTGCACTTTCATCAGCTAAAAGACCACCATTTGTTATTAGATAAACTATTTCTACCCTTTCAATTATTCTTGAGAAGATGAAAGTGTGCACCTCATTTTTTTTGGGCATGCTCTTGGGCCCCACAACCTCTTATTTTCTATTCTCTCCTAGTGTCTTTTTGAAATTCCTACTTGTTTGAATGATGGACAACACTTTTTCAAGTGAAAAATAAGTGATTGGAAATATCTTAAATGCACAGACATTAGATGACAGAGTTAGTAAAAATTGATAATTCTTTACATATGTACAACAAGATTTTATGTAATTTATTACTCTCTTAAACTTTTCATGGTATGTTTGGAACTAATTTATGATTGAACAACCTTTTGTTCAGTCATCTTTATGATCTACTTGTATCTATAAGATTCTCAACAATATAATTATCATTGATTTTGATGTTTATTGTATGCAAACAAACTTCATTTTATGCCATTGTCATGTCAAATCTGTTGGTACTGTGGGAGCAGATAGGACTAACAATTTCTGCAAGATTATGGGATAGACAAATTCTTACAATTAGGTATATATTAAGGGATCTCATTTGTCCCGCAATCACTGATCAGACTAAGCACATCCATGATTTACTGTGGAAGATCTCCTGACATTTTTCTTCCAAAGACATGAGGCTGATGAGAGATTTTTTTAGCACCATTTTTATTTTCTTTTACTGACAAGGATATGTTTTTGTAATACTACAATGTGATTTTTATCAACAAAAACTCAATTTTAATCTGAAATTTTGTTTGTCTCTGCTTAATGCCACTGGTACAGTTAAGTTCCATTTGCAGGAACATTGCTGGGAAATTGTATTCTTTTGTTTGTGGGAAAGAATATAATTTCGTATTAAATTCTGTATTTTTTTTCCTGTTGTGGACATCTAATTGAATAAAACTGTTTATTTAGATAGTATCTTGCTTACAAGGAACAATAAACTACAAAAAATTAGGAGCAAAATTGCCCAGAGGTATACTGCTTGTTGGACCTCCAGGGACAGGGAAGACCTTGTTAGCTCGTTCAGTTGCTGGAGAAGCAGGAGTTCCTTTCTTCTCAGTTTCTGCCAGTGAATTTGTAGAACTGTTTGTCGGAAGAGGAGCAGCACGTGTAAGAGACCTTTTTAATGTGGCTAAAGAATGTTCGCCATCAATAGTGTTTATTGATGAGCTTGATGCAGTGGGAGGAAAGCGTGGAAGAAGTTTTAATGATGAGCGGGACCAAACACTAAACCAGGTATTCTTTGGATATATTAATTTGTTTGTTTAGCTTGCCAAGTTGTTTGATATCAAATTCTCTAAATTATGGTTTGGTTTACTTCCAGTTGCTGACAGAAATGGATGGGTTTGAGTCAGACACTAAGGTGATTGTTATTGCAGCAACTAATAGACCAGAAGCGCTAGACCCGGCTCTTTGTAGACCTGGACGTTTCTCAAGGAAGGTGCTGGTTGGCGAACCAGATTTTGAAGGGCGTAAAAAAATCTTGGCTGTTCATCTAAGACAAGTACCATTGGATGAAGAAATTGAGATTATCTGTGATCTTGTTGCATCTTTGACCACAGGCCTTGTTGGTTCTGATCTTGCAAACATTGTAAATGAGGCTGCACTGCTGGCTGCTCGAAGAGGTTGGTAGTGCTTTCCTGGAGAACTATTAGTATTGTTACTTAAGTCAAAAGCTTTATCATTGCAGTCTTGTTCTAGAAAACCGTATTTTTTCATTTATTGGAAAATGATTTTTAGATATTCTCTAGTTTTCCATAAAATGATATCTCTTTTTCTAGAAAACAGAGGTGGAAATACAAACCAAACCCCATTTTCCATAAAACCAAAATGAAAACGAAAAACAAACAAACCAAACGCAACCTAAATGAGCTATCTTTAATGTCATGTTGCTACCTGTTCTTTTGGTTCTAACTTGGTTTAGATAACTAAGCAGCAGTATCATGTTATGTACCTAAAATCTGAAATTTGAAAGTGAATTTGGACAAGAAATACACTCTTTTCCTAGTAAAAAATAGCATCTATTATCAAGTATACCTATTAATTTTTTTACCCTAAAAATAATGTGTTCTCTCTTCCCATGATCCTCAGCAACCAAGCAACTTCTTCTCCTACTTATACACTCGAGTGCCATCTTCTTCTCTGATTGACTCACTTGAGCATCACCATCTCCTCTTTAACCTCGTCCCTGCATATATCAGTTCTTCGGGTAACCAATTCAAGGGCTGCCTTTTCAGCAACCCACCTGAGCGTCACCACTTGCTCTCCAATCTCTTATCCACCAACAATAAAATGGTCTTTTAAGATAATTTTGAAGAATCTATCTTCTCTATTTTCTTCCCAAGTAGAGAAAGGTTTTATATTGAAATATCTATCGTATTGACTTTCCTTCTTTTCGAGTAGACAAAAGGAAAGAAAAGGTTAAGGCTGCGTTTTGTTCGCTTGTTTTCCATTTGCATTTTCGGCAAAAAATGCGGTTTTCCAGAAAACGTGTTTGGTTTGCATTTTCCAGACTTGTTTTTCAGAAAAAGATATAGTGTTTTTTGAAAAACTAGAGAATGAAATAAAGTCTTTTTCCAGAAAATGAGAAAATGTGATTTTCTGAAAAATGAAAATAAAAAATTGAGCAAACCAAGCACTCCCTAAGTTATCTCTTCCCAATTATATATCTTCTCTCAGTATCTTCCTTTTTTTTTAATTTTCTATTAGTGGTATTGAATCAGTATAATTTGTAAAATCATATTTAATAGGAAAATAATAGATCAAAGATAAAATAATATAATTGCACATATGACATTGGAAACAATAATTGCTCCATTGGATGATTGCTCAAACTATAAACTTGAGCTATTAGGTTTCTCAGCCACCAGTCATCCAATACACTATGGTTCTATAGTCTAGTTTGCCAATGTTAAGTTCTACTCTTGTTCATGAGTAAAAGTCACTCAACTCTCGCAGTTCACTATGGAGTCTTACATCATGGCTTCACTTTTCCCTTAGCCATTCCTACTAGGCTACTCAATTTCTCAGATGCACATGAGCTCTCAGCCTTGTCCATTAGTTGTTGTCCACGCTACTTCTCGATGCTCTTTGTCCTTCGGCCCCTTGGTTGCCTCGTGCAACCTTCTCTAATATCTTTACATCTTGAGCCATCGAGCCTCCAACTGACCACACCAAGTTACCATCCAAAGTTACTCTAAACCACCACCTTAGTTCTTTTGTCTTGTGGTCCCTCGAATGTCCCATAACATCCTTCTTCAATCTCTATAATCTCCATACCACTAAGTATGTCACCTTGGCCACACCAAGTCATGAGCTCTTCAAGCTCCATGTGTATTCCTACAAGTCCTTGCATACTCAAACACATATCAAATCACAAGATAAAGCCTAACTTAAACGCTACCTAAATATCAAAATCCAATGCCACACAGGACCACTTAAGGCACGATTGAAACCAACAATCTTCTCCTTTTTAATGTTCAACAATTCGTTTAAGTTAGGAAAAACCAAATGAATGCAAATGAAATATATACTATGCAATGGGACCTAAGTTTAGGCTCCCCCTTCACCTTAGCTCCCCTAAAACTAGAAAATTTTCCAAATCATCACAAAAGGAGAACAAGGTTCCCATAACATTTTCTCTCTTCTCCCTCTAACTCCAACTTAAATTTATACTAATACCAAACATAAAAGAATCTCCCTAAAGGAGAATAAAATTTCCTACTTAAACTTTTTCTCGCTTTCCCTTTGTCATATATAAAAACAATACAGTAATAATGTCTTTATTACTTGTCTCTTGCACCTTCCATGATCCTTAACTCATATTAGATTCTTAAATGGATTCGACATATGAATACCAAGTCCCTTGATTATCAAAGCTGAAAATTCAGATTCATCCTTTCGACAATGTTGTAGTTGACTCTTACCCATGTCTAGCCAACTGCTCTCTAAAGACAATCACATTATGTTGATCTCTAATCAACTGACCCCTCGATTTATCACATAAGTTGACTCCTACTTGTGTCTAGTCGACTGATGATAGTATTAGTCGACAATCAATTAATGATAGTATTAGTTGACAGTCTACTGGTAATATGAGAACCTCAGCCATGCCAATTTTTTAAATTCACTAAAAATTACATGACCTTATGAAAATTCTTAAATTGGGTAAAGAGATCTGTCTAACCTATTTCAACTTGGAAAAAAAATAGATTTTGCCCTAAAATCCTCTCAATTCTAAAGTTAGACATATGACCTAAAACTAGCTAAATGCAAATGAACCTTAACCTACAGTCATAATTTTGGTCGCTTTTCATTGTCTCTACCAAACAAAAAGCAAACTTAACCTAAAGTCATAATTTTGGTCTCTTTTCATTGTCTCTACCAAACAAAAAGATTAAAATGCACCCATTGCATTAGCTTATTTTGCATCTCATACAACTAAAATCCACTTTCATTCTCCTTGAACATATGTCAAATATTTCTCACATGAGACCTTCCCTCAATGTATTAATTTTCTAGCATAATTTCCTTAAAGCACATTGACAGAATTCATGGAGTATGCTAAGCATGCCTTCCTTGGGATCTGAAGATCATGGATCTAACTTGGCTTATAAAGCTCTCCTTAGAGCTTTCCATTCTTAACCACTTTCCTAGGTCCAAATGTCACCTTGGCATTGTTCACCCCAAAAGACTTACTATAATTAAATTTCACCCTTGTATATGATGGTGCCTCAGACATTAGATGATGAAGACTGATATCCTAAATCCAATCTATCATGTTTAGGTTTTTGTCTTCCAAGCATTAGACCCATTAATAATTTTCTCTAGGATCTTCTTCATATTCTCAAGTTTTGCCCTTAAGTTTGATTTAACAATTGTAGCTTAGTTTAGAATTGTCATCTCCGCTGGGATATTCTGCCTACCCTTCTTGGGTCACTTGCATAGATCCCTCTCTACTTTTCTATCTCTAGGTAAGATAGACTTGAAATGATTATTGAAACCATAGTTGTGCATCGACAAATGAATAAAATTATTACTCCTATGTAATGATGAATTTAAATTAGGAGAGTATACCTTCTCCTTTACATTTGGAGATCCCCTTGACACGAGCATTTATTCTTCTATTTCCTTATTTGCTCCTTCTTCACCTCCTCTTCTTCGGGCACTTCATGTGGTAGTGGTTTCTCTCCACATGTGAAGCAAATTATGCGGTTCTTGTTCTTGGCTTCCTTTTTTCTACAATTTGGGTTAGTAGAAATGTTATTCAACTTACCAAGTTTAGGATTTACCTTCTTTACCTCTTTCTTGGCAATTGGACACCTATTCTTCTAGTGTTCCTTTTGGTGACGCCCAAAGTATATAATATGCTCCTTGTTCTTCTTTTGGGTGAAGGTGAGGTGCTTGAATGTTGAATTTCTAAGACTTCTTCTATTGTCTTGGGCTCTTATTTGCTCTTTAAAAGGTGGATGGTTCCCCACAACCCATCCAATGAAGAAGTTCTAGTGTCCTCATTGACTTCCTCAATTATTGGACTTTTTATATCTTCCTTTTCTTCAACCTGTGGTGCTTTGAATTTTTCTTCAATTCCCTCCACTTCCTATTCTATTTATTCATTTTGGACTTGCTTCCTCCTTAGAATTCGTGGTAGCGTGCAATCTTCCTCCAAAGATCCCACTCATCCTCATAATCTACAATTTCATCTAAATTTTCTTAGGCACCATGGAAATTAAGGAATCAAATATCTTCTTGATTCCTTCATAGATCTCAACGTCTTGATTTTCCTACCTTCCTCATCTCTAGGCCTTTGATACCGAAAGAGAATGGCAAGATTTTTGCCACAGTTGATCATGTACCAATGCTCTACCATTTCTTTCCAAAGTTGAAAATCATAATATGGTGGAATATCATAGTCCCTAATATACATCTCTTGTCGCTTCCTTGGTGATTAGTCCAAAAAACTAACCTCGCTCTAACACCACTTATTGAGACCAATAGGTGATGGATATGACTAGAGGGGGAGAAGGTGAATAGTATATGTACCTTGCAAGCATAAATTTCTAACTATTACTATAGATTTAGCAAGGTTACACAAGTTAACACAACATAAGAAAAATAATAATGGAAGCACATACCAAGGTCATTTACCTGGTTTGGCAATCCTCCTGACTCCTAATCTACAACCTCCGATCTGTCGATGGATTACTCTTGGTATTAGAAAGCTGCTAACTTGCTCCTTGTCAATCAACTACTAGAGGAGAAACTTTTTACAATATCAAGGATTTCAAGGAGACTAAAAGAAAGCTTTAAACATAAAGAGCAATGCTTCTAATAGGGTTTGACTCTCTTTCGCTAGCCTTTAACTCCTCCCCGAAGCCTCTTTTTATAGACTTAAAACTTCTTACTGTAATATAATTTGTCATCTATGAGTCAACTGGTGTGTTCTACTTTACTTGATTAAGATAATTGTCAAGCTCTATGGATTTTTTTTTGTACTTTTCATCCTTGCATTCGACTATTTTTCATTCTTGGCATCAATCAACTACTTGAGTGAAACCTTACCATCAGTTGATTGATGTGTTACCAGTCGATTGCTCACTTGACTCGTCCCCAAATAGAACTTTCTATTTGTTGCCGTTTTAGCCTCAATTGAGTGCCAATCAATTGGATTCCACATAGATCAACTATTCAAACCCCAAACCAAGGTAAGTCGATCCTATACTAATTGAGTCACTATGGTAGGCAACCCTAATCCTCGCCTAGCTAATAATAGCTAGTACAAATACTAGGAATAGTAAGGTTCAGGCAAAATCAAAATCCTTAACCTCTAATAGGTTGTCGATAGATTCAACCTTGACTTTCCGACTCAACAATTGGTGCTTCTAGAGAAATTAACATTCTCCGTCTCAAGGTCTTATCCGCAACGTGTCAACTGATCGCTCACATGAATGATCACGAATGAGATAGATTGACTACATGTCAATTCAACTAAAACTAAGTCTATGAATACCTATCCATCCAGTATGAATATACGATCCCACTACCGTGAAAGTCTAACCACTCTTAAATCTAATAATGAATATTAAAGGTAGGATAGTTCTAGAATGATATTTTTAGCAAGTGAATAAATATAAAATAATTTTGTAGTTTACAAATATAAATGGGTGCTTTTGTGCCCCATGCTTCTTTTATTTTTCTTGCATATGTGATATTTTGTCTTGATATAGTTGGGGATCGATTCCGATGGTGTATGAGAATTCATATAACCGACTTCACTTAGTGAGATAAAGACTTGTTGTTGTATATGATATTTTGTCTCTGAAAGAGATTTTGTTTAACTTGCATCATGATATTTTATTTTATAGCTTGTATTTTTCCTTTTTTTATAATGTCAAAAATGGAAACAGATATAGATTAATAAGTAGAGTATTCATGATGTGCTTAAACATGCGAGTGAAGTTATATACAATGTTTATACTTTTTTTTTCCTCGCGATAGTTTGTTGATACCAAAAAGAGAGAATGTTGACCTAGGCTAAAATCTAAATTATTTCTTTAATACGCTAATTTTTTGACAATGCATAGGTAGACAAATGATCCTAAAACAACCTTATGATTCATCTTGGAAACACTCATGCCAACTAGAGAATTAATTTTATTAGCAGTTGTTATATTATAATATGATTGAATTCAGTAATGGAACTCCGCCTGTGACGACCTAGTCATGGCCGGTCCCAAGCCCGGATAAAGGAGGAGGGTTGCGTTAGGTTGCCAGCCAGCGTAAAAAACTATGGCAAATACTCAATGAATGGATCCATTAAAGTATTATGCTAATGCTAGGATGTTCCCCGGAAGGAACGCGTTGCAGGGTCCGACTGTAACGTCTCGGCAAGGACCGCTACATCTCCAGAACCCGGGTGTAGTGCTAAATATGCAAGGGTTCGCGTTGCAGGGTCCGACTGTAACGTCTCGGCAAGGACCGCTACATCTCCATGAGAACTTGGGTGTAGTGTTAAATAGGCAAGAGTTCTCACACCATAGGTGGACTAAGAATAAACATTATAAGAAAAGTAATAGTCTCAGATTTGGAACATGGAATATAGGAACTCTCACTGGTAAAACAATGGAGGTAGTAGATACAATGATTAGGAGAAAAATTAGTATTTTGTGTGTGCAAGAGACAAAATGGGTAGGTGAGAAGGCAAAAATGATAGAGAACTCGGGTTTTAAGTTATGGTATACAGGAAAGAGTAAAACAAGAAATGGAGTGGGTATTTTTGTAGATAGTTCTTTAAAAGATGAAGTTGTTGGTGTAGTTAGAAAGGGGGATAGAATTATAGCTCTCAAGATAGTAGTGGCGAAAGAAGTTGTGAACGTAATTAGCATATATGCACCTCAAGTAGGATTAGATGAAGAAACTAAATCAAAATTTTGGAGCGATTTAGATGAGGTATTACAAAACATTCCGCCAAATGAAATGATTTTAATAGGAGGCGATCTAAATGGACATGTCGGAGCGAAAAATGAAGAATATGAGAGAGTACATGGGGGTTATGGGTTTGGAACAAGAAATGAAGAAGGAAAAACTATATTGGATTTTGCGATAGCATATGACCTTATACTAGCTAATACATTTTTTAAGAAAAAAGAAGAACACTTGATCACATTCAAAAGTGGGAATAATAAATCACAAATTGATTATTTTATGGTTAGGAAGAGAGATAGGAAGATTTGTAAAGATTGTAAGGTTATCCCTGGAGAAAGCTTAACTACCCAACATAGATTAGTAGTGTTAGATATACGCCTTAGTTATAATATTAATAGAGGAAAAATATACACGACTCCTAGAATTAAGTGGTGGAAGTTAAAGGATGGGAAGCAAAACATATTGAAGGAGAAGGTAGGAATACAAGCATTAGATGAAATATATAGCGACTCTAATACGACATGGGATAAGATGGTATCAAAGTTGAAAATAGTAGCTAAGGATGTACTCGGTGAGTCAAAGGGGCATGCACCACCAAGGAAGGAATCTTGGTGGTGGAATGAGAAAGTACAAGAGAAAGTGAAAGAAAAACGAATAGCTTATAAGGAATTATATATTTGTAAGAACGAGGAAAACTTAAAAAAATATACAATAGCCAAGAAAGAGGCTAAGAAAGCAGTGAATGAAGTAAAAAATAAAACTTTTGAACGACTATATCAAAATTTAGATACAAAAGAAGGGGAAAGAGACATTTATAAAATAGCTAAAGCAAGAGAAAGGAAAACAAGAGACCTTAGTCAAATAAGATGTATTAAAGATGAATGCGATAGAGTACTAGTAAATGATAGCGAAATAAAAGAGCGGTGGAAGATTTACTTTCATCAACTTTTTAATGAAAGTTTAGGGGACCAACTTGACTTAGGCAATTTAAGTAGTTCAAATGAGTATAGAAATTTTAATTTTCATCGGAGAATTCAAACTTCAGAAGTAGAACAAGCTTTGAAAGGGATGCAAAATGGAAAGGCCGTGGGACCGGATGATATCCCAATAGAGGTATGGAAATGTTTAGGGAAAAAAGGTATTGAATGGCTTACAAAATTATTTAATTTAATATTGAAAACAAAAAAAATGCCTAATCAATGGAGGGTAAGTAATCTGGTTCCCTTATATAAGAACAAAGGAGACATACAAAATTGTGCAAACTATAGGGGTATTAAATTAATGAGTCATACCATGAAACTTTGGGAAAGAGTAATAGAAAAAAGATTGAGGAAGGAGACCACGGTAACCGAAAATCAATTTGGGTTCATGTCTGGAAGGTCGACAATAGAAGCTATACATCTTCTTAGGCAATTAATTGAAAAATATCGGGAGCAAAAGAAAGATCTACACATGGTATTTATTGATTTAGAAAAAGCTTATGATAGGGTACCAAGAGAAATTATATGGAGAATTCTAGAAAAGAGAGGCGTTAGCGTAACATATATTGACCTAATTAAAGATATGTATGAAAATGTAACGACTAGAGTGAAGACTTCAGGTGGATTGACTGAAGCATTTCCAATAAGGATAGGGTTACATCAAGGATCAGCTTTAAGTCCCTATCTTTTTACACTAATCATGGATGAACTCACTAGGCACATTCAAGATACAGTGCCATGGTGCATGTTGTTTGCAGATGATATTGTTTTGATAGATGAGACACGTGAAGGAGTAAATGCTAAACTAGAATCTTGGCGGGAAACTCTAGAAATGAAAGGTTTTAGGCTTAGTAGAGTAAAGACTGAATATATGGAATTTAAGTTTAGCAATGCTAGACGTAGTGAAACAATTGTTAAGATAGGAGATGATGAGTTGTCTAAAATCGAGAACTTTAAGTATTTAGGATCGTTCTTGCAAAGTGATGGAGGAATTGAGAGAGATGTCTTACATAGAATACAAGCAGGATGGTTGAAATGGAGATTAGCATCGGGTGTCTTATGTGATCGTAAAGTACCTCTAAAACTTAAAGGGAAGTTCTACAAAACGGCAGTTAGACCTGCTATGTTATATGGTGCTGAATGTTGGGCTATGACTCGAGCACATGAGCAAAAGATGAAAGTTGCAGAGATGAGGATGTTAAGGTGGATGTGTGGACATACGAGGATGGATAGAATAAGGAATGAGAGTATTAGAGAGAGAGTCGGAGTTGCATCTATTGAAGAAAAACTTCGGGAGACACGTTTGAGATGGTACGGACATGTACTTAGAAGACCAATAAATGCCCCTGTTAGACGATGTGAAACTATGATAAATACGCACATTAAAAGAGGGAGAGGAAGACCAAAAAAGACTTGGTTGGCAACAATAAAACAAGATAAATTTTATTTAAATCTAGATGATGATATAGTAGGGGATAGAACTCAATGGCGTAAAAGGATCCATATAGCCGACCCCACCTAGTGGGATAAGGCTTTGTTGTTGTTGTTGTTGTATTGAATTCAGTAATGGGTTCACATGCTTCAAACATCTTGTTAGTGGGTACTAGTATGTTTCCAAGTGGTTAAAAATCTCTTAAGAAATTTGATATGTAATAAAGGAGGAACTTGATGCTAAATTAAAAGTCAAATATAAGCAACAACATCGTGAATATTTTGATTGTTGTGCTTTTTAAGTACTTGTCTGCAATGAATTTGAAGGTTGTGACAAAGATATCCCAAATGATTAAGAATTTTGAGCTACTTGATCTAAATATGAGTATAAGCAACAAATGCAATATAGTAGTAGCACAGTTGGTGGTAGTGGCAGTGTTGCAACTATTGCACCAAAATTGGGGAGGATTGCAAGTGCTTGTATTACCTCATCAAGAAGTGGTATTGGATGTTCCTTTCCTTCCATGGGATGAAGTTGTGCAATTAATCAAGGTTTAAAATCTCGACCCGTGCCGAGGTTTCGGTCCCAGACTGGAACGATACAGTTTCGGTATCATATCGTGTCGTGTCGGTATGATTTCGGTATTTTTTTATTTATATATATTGATTATTAGATAAATATATCGAAACAATAGACTTTTCTAGAATTTTTAAATGAAATTTAAAACAATAGAAAATAATAAAAAATATATCGAAATATAAATCTTATTAATTTTTTAAAAATTTTTAAATGAAATATAAAACAATACAAAATAATAAAAAACTATCTGAATATAAATCTGATTATTATTTTTTTAGATTTTTTTTAGAATTTTTAAATGAAATTTAAATACAATACAAAATAATAAAAAAATGTCAAAATATAAATCTTATAATTATAATTTTAAAGATTTTTTTAGAATTTTTAAATGAAATTTAAAACAATACAAATTAATAAAAAAATATCAAAATATAAATCTTATTATTATGATTTTTTAGATTTTTTATAGAATTTTTAAATGAAATTTAAAACAATACCAAATGATAAAAAAATATTAGATTATAAATCTGATTTATTAAAAAAATAAAATTAAAAATAGTAAAATTAAATTTTCAATATTAATTAAGTTAGGAATTGATTAAATTAAATAAATCAAAAAAATTTTAATGTGTTAGGGCATCGCGACATCGCGTCTGCGCGAGCATCGGCGGTGCCGAATCCATCGCGGGACGCCTCGGCGGCGCCAGAGGTTTCCCGCGACCCCTCCGGCGCGTCTGGCGATGCCTCCGGAGGCGTCCGGCGGCACCAGAAGCATCTGGAGGCTGCTCTTGCGACACTGTTGTGCTCGCGAAGTTCCGGGACACCGTCACCTTCGCGAAGTTCAAGAAGTATATATATATCTGTTTTGTTAGTTGTTATACTTCATTATACTCAAGATTTACTTTCTTTTAAATTTGATAGATATGTTTTCTTTCTTATGTAACGTGTTCAATCTTGATGAGTGTTGTGGGGTTTAGGGACTTTTTAATCTGCTTCACTTAACTAATGATGTGCCATGTGCTTTTTTATTTTTGATATATTTTTGTTGCCTAATTAATTAATTTGATTGTGTATATTAGCTTTCCCTTCAATATGAATTTATAAATTGTGTGCAATCAAGATTACTCCATTGTTTCTTAATTGACTTGAGAATGTGGGAGGCTAAGGGGAGATTTTATAAAGTTGGGTTTTCAGATTTTAAAAAATTATAAAATAAAATTTAATCATAAATTTTAATTATATTTTATCGCTACAATGTGTTCCAATTTCTTTAGTTGTTCTTTCTTGTGCCTGTAGATACATCATTCATTTATATATTTATGTGTAATGTGTTCATATTTCTCAAATTAGATTTAAAGCATTTGATTTAATTGTTTATAGAAAATTCAATAACTAGTAAAATGGCTCCTAAACATTTGTTCGACTCTCAAAAGAGAGAAAGAAAACTGAGAGAAGAAGCATTAATTTAAAGCCAAGTAGGTGATATTGATAAATATTTTACAAGCAACAATAAAATGTGGATAGAAGAAATAATCAACGCGATTCATCTTTGATGAATGTAGATTGAGAACTTGATTAATCTATGAAGGAGAATGATGATAAAGAAGTCATTCTCTCATTGTAAATTAAGGTAATGCTAATATTATGGGAGATCTTCAACCTGAAAATATAAATGCAGATAACTTATTTCCCTTGAATATTGATGATCTGGGGAAATGGGATAAAATTGGTAAAAATATTTAGTTAATATTTTTGCTACCAAAACTGCAAGACACGTAATATCTAAGTGATTATTTAGAATATTTTTGTTATGTTATTTGATTATGTTACATTTTAAATATTATATGTTATATGTTATTTGACATTTTATATTATACTTTTTGTTTTATATATTTTGTTTTAGAAAACCATCTCATTGATAAAAAAAATGACCGCATTTTTTTTATTTATTTATTTATTTATTTGGGGGGGGACTATTTTTTTAAAAAATTTGCCTGACTTGAAAAATGTCAAGCATAGCATGCCTTGATCATAGCATGGTTTCCAACATCCAAAAATATGGTTCTATTATCCAACCTCCAATCATATATAAACTTTTTCGTTTATACCTACACAAACAAGCATAAAAGATTAAGATATAGATCATATAGTGCAAGAAGTAATCGTGCCTGCCTATATGAGGTTGTATTGATGTGCAATAGTTAAACATTATTAACTTTCTACTATATTACAATAAAAGGTGATATTTCACAATTATGTTAATGCAACTGTAGAATATCATGATGCATCTTATATATATCACCAAATTGATAATGTAGCTCAGACAATAGGTGTAGAACATATAATACAGGTCGTTAGATCATTTTTGGAGTAATAACATCCAACATTATTTTGGTATTATTCAACACATTGCATTGATTTGAGGATGGCATACATCAATTAACTCAATCTAGAGAAGAAGATAATAAAAAGGAGCAATTGTTATCAAAATTCCTTTATAATCACCATTCGATTCATAGATTAATAAGAAATTTATTGATTGGGAGATTGTGTTACTGAGAATAACTAGGTTCGAAACTCATTGCTTCCTATTAAAGTGTTGTTCCCAAAAATAGTCAATTGAAGGTCATGTTTACTTCTTTGTATTGGGAAGTTTCTCGATATTCTAGTAATACTCTTGATACTCTAGCAAAAGCAAGGAGGTAAAAATTGTTATATCTGCTAGATATTGAGACTACATTGCAAAGTTTTTTTATGATAATTGAACCCTTTTAAGTTGTTTTGCATAAGGCCGACATGGCTAAGAACTCACAAATGGACAATGTGTATAACTTAATTCACAAAGCAAAGGACAAAAAAATTAAGAGGCGCCTACAATCGCCATCTAAGCATCAACATTATTTTGAAATAATCGCTAGAGGATCTAGTTGGGATAGTTAAATAGGAAACGAGGTTCATTTAATGGAAGTTTAATAATAAAGAATATTTGATGTTATTTATTGATAATATTTCTTTAATTATTTAGGTTGAGAGAAAAAATCTTAGAAAATGGTTGAAACTCAGTTCCACACTCAAGTGAAAACTCTTAGATCTGATAATACACGAGAATACTTTGCACAGTCCCTAAATACTTTTCTAGAGGATTTAGGAATTCTTCATGAGTCATCTTGTCCCTACACACCACAACAAAATGGAGCGGCTGAGAGAAAAAATTGTCATATCCATGAAACAGCACGCGCATTATATTCAGCGCCATTTACCCAAATATTTCTGGGTGGATGTTGTTCTTGCTGCTGCTTATATCATTAATCGTCTACCATCAAAAGGTCTCGAGTATCGGTGCCCTCTCACTATTCTTCGTCCTGACATTACATTGTTCTCCCTTACACCTCGGGTATTTGGCTCCCTCTGTTTTATTCATGTTCTTGGTCCCAAATCCTCTAAGCTTGATCCTCGCTCTATACGGGGAATTTTTCTAGGGTATTCCACTTGCCAGAAAGGCTACAAATGCTTTGATCCTGTTACTAGGACTAGATATGTCTTGAAAAATATTACCTTTTTTGAGTCCGAGTCCTATTATTCTCCCCAGACTTGTCCTCAGGGGGAGAATCTTACCTCTTCCCTTGTTCCTCAAGTGGTTCCTTTTCCTATTTCACTGGATGTCATGAAAAATCAAAAAGATGATGCTCCATTACTGGACTCACAGTTCACAAGAAATTATTACTTACAAGCGACGAAGATATAAGCAAGGACCTACTACTGATCGGCTAGCTGAATCGGAAGCTCTAGCTCCTGATCCTGTATCCTCATTGGTTGAACCAATCACACCCCTAAATATGAATGAGCTGGACCTTCCAATTGCTGTTAGGAAGGGGGTCAAGTCATGTACTCAACATCCTATCTCTAACCACGTTTCTTATTCTCGTTTATCTTCTTCATATCATGCCTTTGTTTCACAGCTATCAAATCATGTCATACCTTCTTATTATGAAGCTGTAAGGGACTTAAGGTGGCTGGAAGCAATGAATGAAGAAGTGGAGGCTCTTAATAAGAATGTTACTTGGGAATTAGTAGATCCCCCAAAGGGGAAGAATTTGGTTGGTTCTAAGTGGGTCTATGCTATCAAGTATAACTCAGAGGGTGAAGTAGTCAGATATAAACCCCGACTTGTTGCCAAGGGATTCACTCAGACATATGGGGTGGATTACTTGGAGACCTTCGCTCCGGTTGCAAAACTCAAAATAGTCAGGGTGATTCTTTCTCTTGCTTCTCAATATGATTGGCCGCTATTTCAGCTAGATGTGAAAAATGCTTTTTTGAATGACAACCTTCACGAAGAGGTCTACATGTTACCACCTCCTGGAATTGAAACAAAAGGAAAGGTTTGCAGGTTGATAAAAGCTTTGTGTGGACTTAAACAATCACCCAGAGCATGGTTTGATAGGTTCTGCAAAGCCATAACATTGTTTGTCTTTAAACAAGGGAATGTTGATCATACACTCTTTGTGAAAAGGAAAGAGGACAGAACTACCATTCTTTTGGTTTACGTTGATGATATGATAATTACGGGCGATGACGAAATTGAAATCCAAGCTCTTAAGTCCAAGTTAATATCAGAGTTTGAAATTAAAGACCTTGGACTATTGAGGTACTTCCTTGGTATTGAAGTTGCTCGATCTCAAGAGGCAATTTATATATGTCAGAGAAAATATGTGTTGGATTTACTCAAGGAGACAGGGAAGTTGGGTTGTCAGCCAGCATCGACACCTTTAGAAGTAAGTCATGATCTTACTAGTTCTAATGGGGAAGATCTTACAAATTTAGAAAAGGGAACGTATCAAAAGTTGGTTGGAAAATTACTCTATTTGTCTATGACTAGGTCTGACATTACCTACGCTGTTAGTGTAGTGAGCTAGTATATGCATGCTCCTAAAACTATCCACATGAAGGTCGTTGATAGGATTTTAAGGTATTTAAAGTCATGTCCCGGAAAAGGCTTGCTGTTTAAAGGAGGTGGTAATCTGAAAGTGGAATGTTATTCTGATGCTGATTGGGCTGGTTCTAGAGATGATAGAAGATCCACTTCTGGCTATTGCACCTTTTTAGGAGGAAACTTGGTAACCTGGAGAAGTAAGAAACAAAGTGTTTATGCACGGTCCAGTGCAGAAGCGGAATATCGGGCTATGGCACATGATCTTGCAGAAATGTTATGGTTGAGTTTTTTGTTGGAAGACATGAGATTAAAGGTTGAATTACCTCTCAAGCAGTGTTGCAACAACAAAACTGCTATCAATATTGCAAATAATCCAGTTCAACATGACCGGACCAAACACATCGAGATGATCGCCACTTTATTTGGGAGAGACTTGATTCTGGAGAGCTATGTTTATCTTATGTTAAATCTGAGGATCAACTTGCTGATATGTTTACAAAAGCTATATCCCAAGCTGTGTTTAATTCTGCCCTTAGCAAGTTAAACATGTTTAATATATATGTTCAACTTGAGGGGGAGTGTTGTGAGTTACAAGGGTAGTTGGGTCTTTTCCTATTTTTGTGTCATTAGGGTTTGCAAGTTATATAAGTCTTGTAAAGAGTCTCGGTTTAATACAATTGAAAGTTTTACAACATGCATTATTGTCTCAATCCGCCATATTAATATTGATATAGTATAGCCATAATGATGATCTCCTAGTGGCTCTCAAAAGTGTAATATTGAAAGTAAAACCAAATTGAGAATTAATTATTAAGGATATTAACAGCGGTTAATTCTTTTAAAAGGCATGTCTCTTTTGGGGATTCTTTGCTATGTCATCCAAATACAAATGGGATGCCAGTAAATATAAAATAGTTTATCAAGTCATCAACATATATTGAAACTTTTAATTTTGTTTACTTATTTATCAAATAGTTGACTGGTGGTTATAACATGAAGGACAACTTATTTCTGAATAAGAATGTAATATGGATTTTCTCATAAACAATATTTTCAAGTGGCTACTAAAAAATGAATATCAAATGGCTTTAAGTATCTCCACTTGATTCTCACGGTACAGCATTAAGTATTTTTGCATTTACATGTAAATTGAGGCATTGTGCTTTGAATTAACACGTGTTATAGGAAAATGTTTGCCACTTAGTGTGTGCCTGATTTTAACTGTACAAATTTATTAAGTTATCTACGCTCCAGGACCATGGGATCTGCCTATCCTTCTAGGTTTACTTAGTGTGTGCCCACTTTATACTAGATCTCTTGAACCATCTATTATGGGCCCATCCTAGTCAAGCACCTACTGCTCATGCTTCGTCTGTTGGTTTGCTTCCCTTTTGCTAAAACGTCAACTGAACTTTGTTAAATTTTCAATGGTTTAGAAGGGCAGATCAGGGTGCACCTATTTCAGACTCTTAAAAGAGATCAAACGCCAATATTTGGTCTTGCCCAGCTCTAGTTTAGTTCTCAACCATTATTCTGTCTATGTAAGCCTCTATGTTCTATTAGTTACCACAAGTATGTTTATATTTTCGTATTAAACCAAAAGACATTATTTTGTAGCAAAAAGTATTTGCAATATCCGAAATGGAGTACAAGGTTCATCTTCAAGATTTTATGCGTCCTTGGCCACTGCCGCTTCGTCTAGAGCTCCTTATCTGAAGGACAAAGGACTTAGACTTACCTATGCTAAGAGCTTTTTTATAACAACTTTGTGACTCCATGGGATCTGGTTGGACCACTACTGTGCCTTAGGGGTTGAAAACCTTATAACCATACCATATTGTGGACTAATATTGCTGCTTTGAACTTGCTAAGTGTCAGCCTACCCATGAAGGCATTACAGACTCAGAGAGTGATCCACCACCATAAATCCCATATAAACTAAGTGGGTGCAAGGCTCCTCCCCAGAAGTAACTCTTAACGTCATCATTTTGAGTGACTATATTCCAAACCCAATTAAGCATGTCAGAGTCGTACATTTCCCTTCTAAGTCTTTATGGGTGTAGCCCATGTTGAAGAAAGCTTCAACAAACAACACCACCAAATTGTTAGTATTAATAAGAACTCTTTTTGCACAATAAGTATCCTTCTAGCCATGCATTACAAGGCATCTAGGTAATCCTTGCTAATCCCTTCGGTATCTTCCTCTAACACAAGATGGTCTTCCCTCGCCATAGGCCTTGGTTTTTTCGCTGCTCTCTACTTCACCTATCAATCCTCTAATCATGAAGTCAATCGCTTTTTGAAAACATTTCGTGTCTAAGGCTTACTTCCTTAGCTTAGTTAACTTTTTGCTAACTACAAATTTTTTAAAGTGACCACTTAAGATCAAGTCAATAATTTTTTTCTTCAAATGCATATGCTCGTCGATTTCATGTCTATAATCCTATAGAACATGCATAATTTGAATTAATCTCTCTTGTGGGACTAACTAGATCACTTTATTCTCCATGAAAATTTTTGGGTGCAATGCTTGCAAAGTTATACATCATCATTATTGTTGATCTCATATTATCACAGAGGCACTTTTCTCGGTTCTTGGGTGTTTTGTCTATTCCACCTTCAACTTTAGCTCGATCAAGTTTGCAAGTTTATCATCAACAATAGTAAATCAACTTGCCGCCTCTAGCATCTCAACATTGTCTTTCAATAGGTTTTCATATAGTGGATGTGAAATCTTTGAGGTTTTCAATGCGAACCATAAAAGAAGTCATTAAAACCAACCGCTCGTTGAGAATCATCCACTTGCCTAACCACTTTGATAAACCACTTGAGATCAGCTCATGATAGCCCTGTTGAGGTGTGACAAATGAGTCAACCTTTAGCCAATGCAACTGCCACAAAGTAGACTTCAAAGTCATAGCATGTTGAAGGTACCAGTGCTATTGAGAGGAAGCTAGAAACCCATTGATGCGCTATCACTTGGAGGGTAGTTGAAAAAGGGCATCTATCACTATGTACAAGGGCATTGATACATTAAAAGCTTGCATGTGTTTTGATGAATTGTTGCTTCCCTTGTAAATTTCTTTGTTAGTCACCTAGAATCTTTTGGGATTCCTCTTGGATTTGAGGCTGAAGAGAGAATGGAGCTTAGGTGGTGCATATTCTTTTGGATCCATGCCTTTCATTCCATAGAGTCCTTATACTATGGGTTAAAGACAAGCTTCTTTCATCTCCCAAGAATCTTCCTCTAACTCATTTTTTCCATTTAGGTCATTCATTGTTCTGTAGGGATCTTTTGCGAAAAATAACATATATATGCAGCGGAAAAATATGATCCTTCCATGCGAATGTAGTATACAAAGTTTGAGAGAATGGTTATCTTTGTTGCGTGAACGGTACAATTCCGCAGTGTTGTATAAAGCGTACTAGGCGGCCGCCTAGGCGCCGGTTAGGCACCAATCGGCCCCCTGTCGCTCCGCATAAGTGTGAGTCGCCGTGTTTGTGGCAGCTGGCCGCCTAGGGCTCCCTAGGCGGCCTGGGCGTTTGCAGTTTTTCTTGTTTTAACGTTTTGACAATAAATTGGTTTTTCTGAGAATTTTTGGAATAAAGTAGGTGAGAAGAAATTAGGGCATGCAGTTCAAGCCCTCACGCAGTGCTGCCGTGCGTCTCCTCGCCCTCACGCCATCTAGTCACACTCTTCGCCGGCTCACCGTACTTTCTAGAATAGTTATCTATTTTTTGTTCTTTGAATTTTTATTTTGTTAGTCATATCTTATATTATAGGCTACTCATTGACTCTCTAGTCCTGTTATCATTTGCACCATTCATGAAATATTTGACATCCTAAAATTTCAATGACATCCTTGGAATTTTTGTCCGAAAAACAGTGAAAACGCCTAGGCCCCGCCTAGGTGCTAGGCGGTAGTCCTCCACCCGACTACCGCCTAGCGATTTTTACAACCATGCAATTTCGGCAACAACTTTGTTTCAACATATCTCAGCACGATCAAGATGGTCGCGCTTCTATTAGTATTCACACGAACATGTTCCACGTTCGTTGCACGAACTCAGCTTTGGAGAAGAACCACCTTCGTACTGCTAACCACTAGGATGGTTCGGCCACAAGGGAGAGGAAGCAAGTTTCGGCCAAGAGAAAGAAAGAAAGAAGACTATCTCATGATCACCATTTTCGAAAATGGTCTTTTGTATTCATCCAATGAATATCAAAGGTTTTTGCCTCTCGGTCTCCCCTTTTATTAATGCTCCGTTAATCTCTATTAATGGACTTTAATCCTCTTAAAGTAGTTGAGTCTAATCCAATACGTCTAATTTAGATTAGACTCAATCTAATGAATCTAAAGGTTGGATTCATTTGAGTATAACTCAATTAATCTAATTCGGATTAGATTTAACCTCAATGAATCTAAAGGTCCATCATATTTTAGTCAAACTATAATAAACTTATCTCCAAACCAACTTGTTCTTTGTGTGTGGCCCAATAGACTCTCCTAACATTGACAATGTCTCTAAAACCATTTTAAATACATAAGTAATGAGTGACATTTAGCAGTGCATCATTGCTACCCAAATGATTAAAATGTCGAGATTTGACCTAACTTTTCTGTGTCTATTATCTTGTATGACTTGGTCCTTCTATCCTCGATATCTAGATTGATCAATAAGGTATAGACTGTGTCATCCTCTTATCAATTTTTGTGTTTATTGGTCTCCTAGTAAACTCACTTAACCAAACGAGCTCAATATCTTCTATTAACTTATTTGAGTATAACCATGCATTTTAGTAGTCCTACTCAATCAAGGGGCCCACAGATACCACTCCCGTCATTTGGAATGGATAGATCTCATCTACATCACTCATATCCCTTCGTATAACTTATTGCATACCCAGTGATCGACTTTATGATCCACTTTGTTATATGTGACGTTTGTCGATACCAAAGTACAAAACTCCTTATGTAGGGAACCATAGTAACTTCAGGTATAAGGACTATTCATACCAATAATCACTATGAGAATATTTATGATACTCATATAACGATCCATAAAACTTTCTTATGGCGGGTCAATTTAGTATATATTTCTCTAATATATACTCATGTGTCAACTTGATATCCTATATCCATGACGCGTGAGATTATGTTATTAATTAACCTACATGCTAGTCTCAACGTATTAATATTGTCCTTGTATATTAATGCTTGATTATGAATAGTTAAGAGTAGTGCTCTATATATATCTACAATCTCCCACTATCAATTCAACCAATTGATATGTTGTAGACTAAAACTTATTACCATAGGACATTATTATACTTATTCATTTGGCACAAATTTTAAGTAAATATAATACCATAACCTTTACCTTTTATTAATGAAATATAATACAAAAGTTCTCTTGTCAATCATCTCATAATTGGCTCTAAGGGCTAATACTAACATGTTCATTCTTGTCCTTGCTTTTAAAGTCCTTTGCCTTTCCTTTTTCTTCCTCGTTTTCCTTGTGCTTTCTTTTACTTAGTTAAGGTCAAGTCACCGTTGTCTAGATATCTCATGACAAAACTGCGTTATAAATTTCTTTTCTAGGTTTCAACCATGACAATTAACTGATTAACAATTTAATATATTGATGAATCGATATGAAAGTTTTCCAATGACACTGAACATAGTTGTTCAAGATGTCTGAGATACTACGAGTTGGTTTTGACCTCAATGGGTAGAATAACTGGTTGTCATTTTAACAAATTTATTGAACAAGAATGGACATTATGAATATTTTCCTAACATGCACCATGAATATTAAAGAGAATTTCCCATGCCTTAACAAGTAAAACAATAGGTCACTCTGTAGTTGAGTTCACAGTCAATTGAAGTTATTGCTAGTGATGTAGTACGCATTCTAAAGTTTAAATTTTTCATTGACTAAGTTTTTTAAATTCTATAGATGTCCAGATTCTCCATTGAAAATGAACATTGTTCATCCAAGCTACTTTGTAATGCTGAAGGTTCATGTATAAATTTTAAGGCATGTATTTAGCAGGTGCTGAGACTGTAACCAGAGATGACATGATGGAGGCAGTAGAGCGAGCAAAATTTGGCATTAATGAAAAACGTAGCTCTCCTATGACGATAAGGAAGGGTCTTGTTAAACTATTTCCATGGATGCCGACTTCAATAGGAAAAGATGGTTTTCAAAGT
Organism: Boesenbergia rotunda; assembly: GCA_024364735.1. Lineage (NCBI taxonomy): Eukaryota > Viridiplantae > Streptophyta > Magnoliopsida > Zingiberales > Zingiberaceae > Boesenbergia > Boesenbergia rotunda. The sequence goes on along the minus strand of JAGFNQ010005388.1, from coordinate 123,716 downwards.
CTCATGGGCTACCAAACATTGAGCTAATGCTTATTGCTGAGGTATGTTACGAGTCACATAATGATGTCAAATACTAACAATGCTTTGAGATTGTTAATAGTCTTAAACTTTGCCAGTGAGACAGTGGGTGTTTGTTTAATAAACATGGTTCGGGAACAAGTTGAGAAAGGAAATTATAATGACAAAACGTTTGTCACCATGTCTTATTGAGTTATTTGATTATATCAAGCATATAAACATTGGTTAGCAAGCAATAAAGACTCGGTTGTAAATGATGTGAGTTGTTCTTTAGTGGCTATAGATATATTTTTCTAGTCAGAATGCCAATTACCAATATTTAGTCAATGGCTTAAGCAGGATGCCCTTGCAAGGATGCAAGTACTCATTGAAACTAGCAAAATAATATTTAAAACATTATTATCTTTACAGGGCCTCATTTAGATCCTTAAGGTATGGATTAACCAACTATACAAAATTATGATAGACTTAAAGTGCTTGATTTTCTGTCTGCAGGCATATGGCTACCCAGGATTGTGCTTGTAACAACCAGAAAATACCCAAAGCAGCATTTTTTTTCCTTCATATTTTAGAATGATTTGTTGATTTGGTAAGCATCTCTCGGTTTAAAATATGCCAAGAAAAGAAATATAAATTTGAAGCATATCAAGGAGTGACTTGCCAAAATTTAGGTATTTGAACATTATGTAATTCAAGGGAGACTCATTTTTATTCAGCTGTGTTCATCTTGCACAAGGCGTGACCAGAGATATCTATACGTACACTTACAAGCAATGTGCAAAAAGATGTTCATCTATTTTGATACCCCATAGGATTTTTAGCTTCTCTTTAATAATCAATCTTTATTTACTCAAATGTGTTAATATAATGCCGAGTGTTATTTTTTTTCTCCAATAATATCTAGCCAAGTGTGAAATATTTTGTTATTTCTATTATTATAATTCATGCATTAATGTCATGTTCAAGTTTAACAATAAATTTAAATGCTTATTAAATCTTCATAAAAAATAATATTACAAATAATTTTGATATGTTTTTAAATATTATTTATTAATAATTTTTATTGTTTGACGATTAATTATTTAAAATTTAAAATAAATTGTAAAAATTATTCTTCAGTAGTAAAATTAAACCATGTACTCAGTCTAAATTTATTTGTATTTTTTCATTTATTATGCATTAACAAATTTTATTTTCATTTTTGAAAAATTAAAATCTAATATATTAATAGGGGAGAACAATGAGGAGTTTGAGTTAAATTTTTTTTATTCATTTTACTTCATATATGGTTGGATCACCTAACTTAAATATATTATTAAATATAAAAAATGAGAAGAAGTTTAGTTCAATGACATTAATCTAATTTGACTATATAGTTTTGATATGTTCACAAAGAGTTTAAGTTAAATTAATATTGTGTTTATTGATGTGATGTATCAAACGTTAAGTGTAAATTAGTTGACATATCATGTAAATAAATGAAGTCTAAATAAGTACATTCAAATAAGTTCAAGATTTCTTGGCATGTCAATTGTAAGTAACGAGCGACCTATATTTTTGGAATTGGATATAACTTTCACTTCGATGAAGAATCAACCGAGGGAAAAAAAAAGTTGTTTGATAACTAATAACTCAATCAATTGATAGATACTAATTTTTTCAATTGAATCAGATTAGTTGCCAGTATAATTGGTAGAATTAATCAGTCAGGTCATGTCTGCCTATAAAATTATTGACGTGTAATAAGCAATCAATCTTTGGCGATAATGTTAATTGTTTACTTAAGTTAGAGAAAAAGTGAAAATGTACTTTGAGATGCAGAAAATGTACTCCCACTTTGTTGACAAGCTTGTATTGATAATTGTGCTCCTGTTATATATATATATATATATATATATATATATCGTCTAGGAGTACCAGCATGGCTCCTGTGGTTTATTATGCTGAAGGGAGTGTCCATGCTTGATGATCTAACGCCTTTCCTTTAAATTTGCCTGTGTAAAATTCATTGTTAGTGATTGGAGGGGTTGTACCCTAAGCTGGGGGTAATTAATTTGCCCCATTAATGGTTCATAATAGCGACTCTTGAACTCAAGATTATGGCTAGGACACTTAGAGAGTGGATAAAACTGGGTGAGACTTCGGAGTTTTTCCGTGTGTCTTGCTCAGTTATGTGGGAGGGTTTTTATAGGCTTAATGAAAGGAGGATGATAAAATCGGGTACTTCATTTGGGCCCCATCGCATCTTATCATTTTCCTTTTTACAGTTGCCCTATCCTCCTTTAATAAAGGCTAGAAACACATAATTAAAGATTACAGACACGCGTATGCCTAAGGGAATGGTTCCCCGGGCTCAGTTCCTATAGCGCGTAGTAGTGCTGGCATGTTTATCTACAGTTGTTCCTTCTTTCGGTGGGAAGTGATTGATTATAACAGTGCTCCTTTTGTCTGGTGGAGAATTATTGATCACATGATTGATTATAACAGTGCTCCTTTTGTTTGGTGGAGAATTATTGATCACGGTTTCCCCTCTTTTTGCAGGTGCAGGAATAATTGAATTGATGATGCCTGCCAGCTGGTTTCTGATAATTATTGAGGCATCCTTTGTTTCTTCTACTGAATCTTCAATCATCTGAAGTAACTCCTCCTGATCATCAGGGACATAAGGTGTGCTTGTTACATAGTGAATTAGCCTTGATAGTGCATCGGCTAACTCATTGCTGCTTCCTTCAATGTGTTCAAATTTAATCTCTACCCCTGTTCCCGTAATATAATCAATAAAGGAGATCCATCTTACCCTTGAGGGTTTATTCTGGACGGTTTTGTTGAAAAACTTAATAATTGCATGGCAATCAGTTCGAAGAGTAATTTCTTTTTTATCCAGATAATGTATCTTCATTGCTGTGAGCGCTTCCATGCATGCATATATTTCTGCATCAATTGTTGCTTTAATGGTGGGAAATTTTCCACTAGCATAGGCACAGATTCGCTCAGTATTTCTTGGATCAAATTTTGATTTCTTCCATTTGCAAATTCCTCCCCATCCTTCCATAGAGCCATCAGTTTTAATAATGATATAAGCATCAAGAGGAGGTAATTCTAGATCTGGAAGTTTCTGAACAATTTCCCTGATTATCTTTACAATTTTCCAATCAGACGCCTTAAATTTTCGATCACCATTTGGGGATGTTTTAGAATATAGAGGCCCCAATAGAGTACTTAAATTTTTGATGTATGGTCTTGCATAATTAAGAATTCCCAACCAAGACCTAAGACCTTTAAGAGTCTGAAGCTTCTGCTCATCAAAGTCAATAATCTTCTTAATAATATGTTGCTGGAGTTTAATTTTTCTGTTTCCAATAATAGCACCAAGAAACTCAATTTCTGGTTGAGCAATTTTCATTTAGAGGGCGAAAGTACCAGTCCCTCTTTTGCACATATATCCAACATTTTGGTTAAATGTTGGACGTGAGCTTCTTCCGATGGAGAGAATACCAGTATATCATCAATGTAAACTACAAGAAATTCCTCACAATCTTTGAAACAGTTATCCATCTTTCGCTGGAATACCGTTGGTGCGTTTTTAAGACCAAATGGCATTACTAACCATTCGAATAGACCTTGTGGTACTAAAAAGGTTGTCCAGGGTATTGACTCCTGGTTCATCATAACTTGGTGAAAACCCGACTTTAGGTCGAATTTTGAGAATATCCGGCTATTTCCTATCTTTTTCAGTATAAGATTGATTCCGGGTAGAGAGTACTGATCCTTGTAGGTATTATCATTCAGAGTTTTGTAATTGAATACTAACCTTTCTTTTCCCCTTTTTTCTTGACCAGTGACTGGGTCTATTGTGGTTCCGGATTGAACGATGAAAGCCGTGGTCCTATGCCTGCTGGTGCTTGGTCGAATCACCTTTAAAGATAATAAGGCATCAATATGTACTTTGAAGCTAGCCTCCATTGCAGGGGTAATGTGCTTTAAGGGTTTGTCTTGAATAGTCAGATCTGGATTAATTATGTCCAGAGTACATATGACTTTGTTCTTTGACCAATGCCGAATAGGATCTTCCCCAATATAACCAGCGTCCTTTAGTCTCTGCATTAGTGGTGCAAACTGGAGTTTAAAATTGGTATTATAGCATACCTTGGATATTAATTCATCATTCAGAGTTATGAATTCTTCTTCATCCATTTCCAGTTCTGGTATGGCATGTGCAGAAATATTAACATCTGGTGTTGTGTTGATAGTTTAATGCTGCGATAGAAGGTTATTTCTGATCCTTCAATACGAAGTCCTCCTGCTACTGTTCTGATAAAATTACATCCTAACATCATTTGTATTCCATCATTTAAACTCATATGTAACTGATAAGTAAAGGGAATCCGAAATTTATGAGTGCTAATAGTCATCATACCATCTTTGACCTTCCTTCTTGTCTCTTGTTGCGAGTTAATGCCAGAGAAAACCACCTTGTAGTTTATGTCTTCAAATGCTTCTTTTGGAAGGGCGTCTTGACAGATACAGCATTTTGTTGCCCCTGTATCCAGGATAGCTTGTACTTTTGTATCAGGAATACCAGGAATATGGAAAATTATTTCTATATTATATAGCCTGTTTAATAATGATTTCGTAGGTGCCAAAAATGCTGCTTCCTTTGCGCTATTGCCACTTGTTGATCCGAATGATCCTTCATTTCTTTGGGTAGGTGTTAATACACTTACTTCCTCGATTTGAGGGGTAATTATTTTTTCTAGAATAAACTGGGCCACGCTGTCTCCTGCCTTGAGTGCAATCAGATTGTCAGAATTGTTTATAAGCAAGATTAGGATTTCACCTCGATAGTATGCATCAATTACTCCTGCTCCTACGTCTAGTTTTAGACGTACTGATGCTCCTGATCTGGATGTTATTCTTGCATAATATCCTTCTGAGAATTCCAGACTTATCCCCGTTCTTGCCAATTTTCTGTCCCTGGCAGGAATTTGTAGTGACTCATCTAGAAAGAGGTCATATCCTGCTGCTCCTTTGGTTCGTCGTTGAGGAATTTTTGCTGTATCAGTTAGTCTTTGAATTTTGAGAAAGTCATCATTGAGTTCTATTACCTCTGCCCCAGGAGAACTCAGCATAAATTCCGTATTAGGTGCTGGAACAAGAGCTTTTCCCTTTTGTTTGGAAAGAGTAGATTGTAGATGTTGTGTGTAATCAAGAAGCTCCTGAATTATTTCTTCTTGCTTCTGATATGGTGGAATAATTTGAAGTTCTTTGTAAGGCCGGTATTGCAATATATATTAGAGCGATGTACTTGTTCCGATTTGGTATCAGAGCGATGTTCGACTAAGACAACTATTTTCGGGTACTCTGAAGATTGCATCCTGAGGTATGACATTCAATGATTTATGCTCTATTTTGAAGATATAGATTATGTAAGATCAAACATTTTATCTTCATGCAACTATGGTAGGCTTTAGTAAGGTCGTTTTGAGAGAAAAGGAGACCTGGAACTTGGTACCATAAGTTTACAGAAAAGATAAAAATGATTTTTGATTCTTATATAAACTATGTCTGAAAGATTTGAGCAAGCAATTAAAAATTGGTATCAAAACTCAAGGACTGCTAATCTAGAGTACCTGAATCTTGAAACTGAAGTAGATTTGAAAAGGATTTCCCATAATATTGATGTTATATATGATCAACTGCTTTTACACTCCAAAGTCTCAGTACAAGAGTACCATACTTTACTTAACATCATACAGGAAAATCATTTCGAAATAACAAAGTCTTTGACTGAAGTGGTGACAATATTACGGAGGTTACAACAGGCTATACTTGAACTACAAACAGAACTTTTGGCCTATAAACCTCTTACATCCATGGATATACAGGAACTAGTGGTGGAAATAACAAAACAGCCAAAGCAAATCGAAGACAGGACTATATCCTTTCAGAAGGAGCTTCAGAAACAGCTGAAACAAGTCCAGGAGGTAGTACGAGATATAAAACAACAATTTGCATGAGCCTCCCTTCCTCCTCTACTTCAAAAGAATATCTTGAAGCCCTTGAAAATACTGAAGAAATCAGCAATCCGGCTGTCGATTTTATATTTACAAAGGACGCAGGAGTCAAGGATATTAACAGACAGAATAATACTATTATAGAATTATTACTGTCTATTAATTCAAAACTTGACCTACTTATCAGAAAACCTGTTGATACTAACAATCATGTTACAGATCTTGTTAAACAGCTTGAAGGACTAAGCTTGGGAAGGACAAAAGTAAAAAAACAGGAGCCATTCTTTGTCTATAAAGATCCCTTGAAGATCCTCAGAGAAGAAAAAGAGAAACTCAAGGAAAATAAACCAAAGGAGAACTGGCAAGAAGAAAATGGTGAGTAACTCAAGACCCACTATTACTGAAACAGAAGGGGACACGCAACCAGCGGTGTCATCACAAGAGGACCAAATACGAAGTTATAGAAGAATGGCAAGATTAAGACAGGAAGTACAAAGGAGACTTTCAAGAGGAAGAAATCATACAAGAACACTAGAAAGTCAGCTTAATCCAGAGGCAGAACTAGAGCTATCCCAACAAAGAAGAGCATCACTGGTGCCTGCAGAAACACTCTATAGCACTCATTGGTCAGAACCAAGGCATAGAGTTTACCAACACTATTCTGAAACCAGGATTCTAGTGACAGAAGGACAACAGAACTTATCTCTCATCAACCCGGAAAGTTATATGATACTAAGACGAGAAGGTATGCAACTAATCCACTTAGGATTAGTAATGATTCGCATACATGCTCTTCATCGCAGGAATGCAGGCACCAATGCATTAATAGTTCTAAGGGACACCAGGTGGAATGATGATAGAGCGATTATTGGCACAATGGAAGTCGACCTATCGGAAGGAAGTCAACTGGTATATGTAGCCCCAAATTTATTAATTAGTGTTGAAGATTTCTTTCATCATATTGAACTTGCTATTCAAGCCCATGGATATGAAAATTGGAATTCAGCAGAAAGTAATCTACTAATTACAAGGGGCTTAATAGGAAGATTGACCAATACTAGTCATGCTGGTTTTCGTTATAATATTCAAAATGTTGCAGACTATTTGGCAAGTACAGGAATCCATGCAGTTCCAGCAATTCCAAGAACTACAACGGAACTACAAGGAATGAGGTGGATCTTGCAGCCACCTCTGGCACCACAAATAAGAAATCCACAAGGGGTACGAACAACTACCTTACTGGACGGTTCAATCTCATTGGCCTTTACGGGATATCGATCCACCGGAAATCCTAGGCCAAGTCAAGTGAATGAAAAAGACATTGAAGACATCATTGAAGAAGAATTCGCTGGGGTTTTCATAAGCGAATATGCATATCCTTCATTTCATGAAGAATTTGGTTTTCCAGACACTAATGATAGGTGGGATACCCTGGGGGAACCCAGTGGCAAATATAATTATTATGTTAATTATGCAGCACCACCCATACAGCCTTTCATCCCAGCAACAAAACCATCATGGGGAGATGAAGAAGATGATGAAAGTAATAATGAAAATGAAGGAGTCTTTCCAAGTATTTGGGAAGATACGCCATGGGAAGATGACCCTGAATGGGACATTGATGAACTCCCAGAACCACCACCTGAGGAAACTAATGAACTTCCAGAACCACCACCTGAAGAAGAAGAAGAAGAACCTGAAGCATATTTTCAAAATCTTCAAGGTTTAGAATTGGAATATCCAATTCAACAACCTGAAGACATGCAACAACCAACACACTGGGAGAGTTCGGATGAAGAATCTGAAGCATATTGGCAACAAATGGTACAACATATGGAGCTAATAGAAGCACAAATACAACCACCAGAAGCTAATGGTTACTACAATCCTATTCGAGAAGATATGCTGATTGAAGAATTTCTTGACAGAATACCAGAAGGACTACCAGGAGGAACTTGGTATGACATTTATGATTATCCAGAAGGGCTACCAGGACACCATGCACATAGCCCTGACTGGGTAAGTGAAACTTCTCAGATAACTGATGATATTTCAAATTTACATATCCATCAGGACACAGAATCAACACCAGATCAAGAAGCAGCACATGTTAATACAGAACAGATAATGGAGCAGTTAGACTATCCAATTTTTCGAAGATTAATTCAGAATACCGCAAAGGAGAAGGCTTTTGCGTCTACTTCTGATTCAGCAATCTCCACTTATCAACAGCCTAATGAACCATTAATGGGGCAAATTAATTACCCCCCAGCTCAGGGTACAACCCCTCCAATCACTAACAATGAATTTTACACAGGCAAATTTAAAGGAAAGGCGTTGGATCATCAAGCATGGACACTCCCTTCAGCACAACAAACCACAGGAGCCATGCTGGTACTCCCAGACGATATCGGTCAGTATCATGATGTCATTTCTCGCTGGGAATTCATTACTAATAATTTTGTTAATGAGCGTACTTGGGTGGACAATAAGCAAAAGGTGCAATACATCGAAAATCTCCTTGGAGAAAACGAAAAGAAGATGTGGATTCAATGGAGAATGATGTATCCACAAGAATATGAAGAATTAATTCAAATGGCAGGAGAAACTCAGAATGTCCTTTCAGCCATTCGAAGATTTATTCTACTAGAAGACCCTTATCAGGGAACAACGGTAGAACAAGATCAAGCCTATATTGATCTAGAAAGGTTAACTTGTTCAAACATGAAAGATATATTTGATTTCCTAAATGATTATAAAGTTTTGGCAGCAAAGTCTGGAAGAATGTTCATCAGCCCGGAGTTATCAGACAAATTATTCAGAAAATTATCACCATTAATTGCCAATGATGTGGAGGCCGCATTCAAGGTACGCCATGTAGGAAATCAGATTGGCGTAATGCCAAGAATACATTTTATTTATCAATACTTGGCAGAAATATGCAAGAAGGCAGCAATCCAAAGGAGTGTCAAAGACCTGGCTTTCTGTAGCAAAATACCAATTCCAGGCTATTATGAAGGCAAACATAAAAAGTATGGTTTACGAAAGTCTAAAACCTATAAAGGTAAGCCACATGATACTCATGTCAGAGTTTTTAAAAAGAAGAAAGCAGAACAGCAACTCAAATGCAAATGTTTTATTTGCGGAGAACCTGGACATTTCGCCAGGGACTGCAAAAGAAAAACAGGAAATATTGCCCGAGCAGCTATTATGGATCAGCTGGATTTACCTTCAGATTATGATATATTATCTGTGGATCTAAATGAACCTGATTCTGATGCAATATGCAGTCTCTCGGAAGTTGAAGTTGGACCCATCAATTATGCAAAATATGCCCTAGATGACTTGCAATGGGAAAGCGCATTCATGATGGGAGATGAGGAATGTGGATGGCGCTCTCAGGTTTATGTTGGTGACACAATGAAGAATTGTCCGCACAATTGGGAGGAAAATCAAACAGTCACGGAAACTAAGTATCTTTACTGAACATTTTGTAAAATGATTACAATTGATTCTATGCGAATTCACTGTACCAAATGCAGAATGACTGCATGCCCGTCATGCAGCAAATATTACCTGAACAAGGTAATTCCTTACAAAGAACTTCAAATTATTCCACCATATCAGAAGCAAGAAGAAATAATTCAGGAGCTTCTTGATTACACACAACATCTACAATCTACTCTTTCCAAACAAAAGGGAAAAGCTCTTGTTCCAGCACCTAATACGGAATTTATGCTGAGTTCTCCTGGGGCAGAGGTAATAGAACTCAATGATGACTTTCTCAAAATTCAAAGACTAACTGATACAGCAAAAATTCCTCAACGACGAACCAAAGGAGCAGCAGGATATGACCTCTTTCTAGATGAGTCACTACAAATTCCTGCCAGGGACAGAAAATTGGCAAGAACGGGGATAAGTCTGGAATTCTCAGAAGGATATTATGCAAGAATAACATCCAGATCAGGAGCATCAGTACGTCTAAAACTAGACGTAGGAGCAGGAGTAATTGATGCAGACTATCGAGGTGAAATCCTAATCTTGCTTATAAACAATTCTGACAATCTGATTGCACTCAAGGCAGGAGACAGCGTGGCCCAGTTTATTCTAGAAAAAATAATTACCCCTCAAATCGAGGAAGTAAGTGTATTAACACCTACCCAAAGAAATGAAGGATCATTCGGATCAACAAGTGGCAATAGCGCAAAGGAAGCAGCATTTTTGGCACCTACGAAATCATTATTAAACAGGCTATATAATATAGAAATAATTTTCCATATTCCTGGTATTCCTGATACAAAAGTACAAGCTATCCTGGATACAGGGGCAACAAAATGCTGTATCTGTCAAGACGCCCTTCCAAAAGAAGCATTTGAAGACATAAACTACAAGGTGGTTTTCTCTGGCATTAACTCGCAACAAGAGACAAGAAGGAAGGTCAAAGATGGTATGATGACTATTAGCACTCATAAATTTCGGATTCCCTTTACTTATCAGTTACATATGAGTTTAAATGATGGAATACAGATGATGTTAGGATGTAATTTTATCAGAACAGTAGCAGGAGGACTTCGTATTGAAGGATCAGAAATAACCTTCTATCGCAGCATTACAACTATCAACACAACACCAGATGTTAATATTTCTGCACATGCCATACCAGAACTGGAAATGGATGAAGAAGAATTCATAACTCTGAATGATGAATTAATATCCAAGGTATGCTATAATACCAATTTTATGTTGGTGCAGGAAGCACCAGATCGAACCTTGTTTTGATATTGGCAAAGGATTCAAAGTTAAGGGTTATTTGTTGTCTAACAATGCTGCTTGAGAGTGCAGGAAACAAAGTCCTAGCGAAGGGCTGCTAGGCACCTGACGATGGGCTGTCAGGAAACCAAGTCCTGGCGAAGGGTTGCTGGGGGAAAACCAAGTCCTGGCGAAGGGCTGCTAGGCGAAAACCAAGTCCTGGCGAAGGGCTGCTAGGCGAAAACCAAGACCTGGCGAAGGGCTGCTAGGCGAAAACCAAGTCCTGGCGAAGGGCTGCTAGGCGAAAACCAAGTCCTGGCGAAGGGCTGCTAGGCGAAAACCAAGACCTGGCGAAGGGCTGCCGGGCAAAAGTCCAACTGGAGGATCCGGTTGGCACCAGGTAAATTCTCCCGAGAGGAGTAGGTGAGGACGCGTTCCCTTGAGGGAACATTAGGCGTCGGTTCGACCTAGGGCTCCATTTTGGAGACCAAAGTCAGAAGCAAGACAGCTAAGGCTGTATAAACTAACATAATATTTGCTGTTTTGGACTAACCCTGGATGCAGGACCGAAGGACTGTGTATCTGCAGCTCAGAGAGCCTCAAAAGAGTGAGGCAGTAGCTGGGCAGGGCGCCCCGAAGTTTCCGGGCGCCCCTAGAGTCAACCCAAGTCAGCAGACCAAGAAAAAGCTCCGACAGCAGCATTTCGGGGCGCCCCGGTTGTTCCGGGCTCCCCGCGCGCTCCGGGCGCCCCGCGTGTTGCGGGCGCCCCCAGTGCCACGCCGACTATCAGCTGCCCTCGCGAAGCCAAAGGATGAGGCTTTGACCGGTCAACCTGGGCGCCCCGCGCGCTCGGGGCGCCCCGGTCAAAGCTGATCCCGAAGATGAAGAGATCAGCCTTGACCGAAGCGATCACCGGATCGGAAGCCACGTGGGGGGCGCCCCCGTCGACCAGGGCGCCCCCAGGCCCTATATAAAGGGCCCTCGACCTCCTTCTTCAAATGATCAATTGCTTCGACACTTCTGCGCTCTTCTGCTTCCGCGACATGCTCCAGAAATCTTCCAACTCAAGCTGACGACGTCCCGCTGCTCCGAAACTTCGATCTACACCGGACGTCGGTAACGAAGAGCTGCATTTAAAGTTTACTAAACTGTTCTTGTTATAATCTGTCTTGTAAACTTTTACGACCTTATAGAATTGCCCGCAGAAAACGGTCAACGACCGTGGGCCTTGGAGTAGGAGTCGACCCAGGCTCCGAACCAAGTAAACCGACTGTGTTTGCATTGTTCTGTTTTTCTTTTATTTCCGCTGCGCACCCGCTCTTTTTAAATCCGAACGATTTTCGACATTCACCCCCCCTCTATCGCATCTCTCGATCCAACAAGTGGTATCAGAGCGGGTAGTTCAAACTTGGTGCAACCACCAGTTTGAAAGTTTTTTCGGATTTACGAATTTTTTAATTTTATTTTCTTTTTGTTAATCAACGCAACTCAATCTCGTTCGCTTTTTATTTTATATAAATAATATCTGTAGGTGGATTTAAAATATCCTTACGCCTTTTTCAATTTTGAATTTTCATCTTTTCACCATAAGTCTGAATTAATAAAACGAACAATTCTTAAAAATTTGTCATAAATTTTTTTTATTATTATTTTAATATTATTTCTTGAAATTCGTGCCACTTTAATTCGAGCAATCTTTTAACTCTTATTTTTCACCATTAATCAGAATATTCATTTCCCAAAAATTTTGTCTCAAATTTTTTTTATTATTTTATTATTATTCTGCCTCGAAATTCGTGTAATTTTTTTTTTGGGCAAATTTTTTTTCTTCTTCTCCCGTACTACTAATCCAAGACCAAGTCTTGGTACATTCTGTTAGTTCTTTTGTGTGCAAGAGATTATTTTATGGCCAACCAAGAGTGGAACAGTGCCCGTCCACCGCTATTCTCCGGCGAGAACTTCAGCTTTTGGAGAAGACAAATGGAGTCCCTTCTGAAGACCCATATGGACATATGGATGATCATTCAAACAGGGTTCCACCTCCATACAGAAGATGAACTATCAATTGCATGGGACAAACTGGATGAACCAACCCTCAACCAAATTGAGACTGATGCAAGAGAAATGTGGGAGAAATTGGACAAACTGGATGAACTATCAATTGCAATTCTTCAATGCGGTCTAACCAACGAACAACTCAAGCTAGTCGGTTCATTTGGATGTGCTAGAGAAATGTGGGAGAAATTGATCAATCTTCATCAAGAAATCTCAGATGAAGAAGAAGATCAGGTAAGTTATCTCGCACTCTCGGTCCAGGCACAGATAGCCGAGTCAGAGTCTGAACCTGAACCCAGAGTCGAAATCGAACCAGCAGAATCAGACAACGAACTGACTGAGATGGTAACCAATTTCAAATTCTTTTCTAAATTAGAATTAAATAATCAAGCTGATACTGCAATGGTCGAGGAAGGTATAACTTTTGCAGGGAAAACTCCAAGAGAACCATCAAAGAAGGAGCTTCAACCGGTACCCAAGTCCGACTCAGACACGGAATCAGAAGATGAATTTAGATCCGAGACAGCAACAATTAAGGGGGAGATTCCTAATAAGGAATCAAAAGGTAAAATTACAAATTTGAATTTTAAAAATCATATAATTTGTTACATATGCAGGGAAAGAGGGCACTACCAAACTAAGTGTCCTACCCGTAAGATTCAAACGATACCACCGACGGCAACAAAGAAACGAGCTCCAAAAGCACGAAAGAACAAGAGTCGCATTCAATGCTTCAAGTGTCAGGAGTTTAGGCATTACAAAGAGGAATGCACAGATAAACGTTACAAAGATCCAGGGAAACCAACCAAAATGGGTAACTGTAATTTACATCCAAATCAACTCTTTACCTTGAATACTGATAGTTTAATTAATCTCCCTTGGTCAAGTTTAGATATGGATGCATGCTTAGATAACTTAATGAAATCATGTATATTAGCAAAGTCAAAATTCAAAATGTTAAGACAAGAAAATGAGACTTTGCAAATTAAAATTGATATACAAGAAAAACTGATTAATAATTTTGTAAACTTAGAAAATCCAGAAATTTCTCCTCACTATGACATTATCTGAAGTTTTGTTTTGGCTATTCATAGGACTAGATAGCTTAAGGACTTAACCAATTACTTGAAATTTGAAAACATAGTATTGGGAGGAGGTGAGATGATAGTACGTTGGGGAAACCAACTCTAATAAGAACAAATCTACTTGGTATCTTTAGACTGGTGAAACCAGCCGAAGCTACCGATCCAAGACCCAAGCTAGTTAGACCAGAAAATGACCTAATTTAATTTGAAAATGAAATTTCATTAAAAGGCTTTGTCAAGGAAAGGGTGGATGATCCCATAAGGCTACGGCCAAAGAAGGCCTAGTGCCTCGCCAAAACCTGGAAGCTAATTTCTGAAATTCAAATTCAAATTATCTTTTGTTAAATTCGAATCTAACACAAATTTCAAATAATCATAGATTATAATCTGTTTTCAAAATTTCTATTTTTCAAACTTATTCTGTTTCAAAAAATCACTTAATCAGTGTTCAAAATTTCTGCCTTCTAAACTTATTTTTTTCAAATATGTTTTCAAAATTAAATAACTTTTTTCAAAATAAATGAAAATTCCTTTTCAAAATTAATTTTTACCTTCAAACCTGTCTCACAAAGAACTTTTAAGGTTAACTGTTTGAAAATCCTAGATTGGGTGAGACAGGAAAATTAAGTTCAATTAAAATTTCTTTTATGTTGTGTTTTAATTCAGAGAATAATTCCAACATAGTCAAACCATGATTAACATGGTCAAACCTAGTCAACACTAAGGTCTTAGATAAAGTCGAACCTTGTTTGATACAGGGGGAGTTCTTCTTAATGTTTTTTTTAATTTCTCAAAATCCTTATGCTTTAAAACTTATTTTCATATCAAAATAAGGCCTTCAAAAATTACTCAAAATTCTTGGTATATTACTATCGCTTTGGAAAAATTTCAAATTTTTTTAAACTGTGTTATTCCAAATTGAGTTTTCAAAAATTTATCTCCTTGAAAGTTATCATACTCAGAAGATTGTTCAAAAGTGCTTCTTTTGATCTTGACAAACCCTAAAGGCACAGAGGAAAGGTCCACTTCATGATCTTCAAGGACTCCTAGGATGTGTCAAATTTAGGGGGAGTTTGATTCAAAAGAAGAATTTCTGAAAAAAAAATTTTTGGTAATTATTTGTTTTGAAGTTATTAGATAATTCTTATAATTTAAATCAAACCCTAAAACTCAGAGGAAGATCGCTTGTAGTCAACAAGCTTCCTAGGACTGGGTCAAGTTTAGGGGGAGATGAAATTAAAAGAATTATTGAACATTTTCAAAATTATATGTTTTCATGCACTGCAAGTTCAAAATCCTTTTGAAAACTTAAATAATTTTTCTGTCAAAATACTATTATTTTACAAAATTCTTGTGGCTTATGAAATTAATTTTATAATATTTACTTGGGTTGGAGAAAATTTTCCAGGACACTTAGGAAAATGTCCTTGTAGTCAACAAGGTTTCCTAGGATTGTGTCAGACTGGAAAAGAAACCTAGTCAAGTAAAATATTTTGTTTTCAAAATGCATAATTCTTTTCAAAAATTACTTATACTTTTCAAAGTCTAAGTCTTTTCAAAATTACTTATATCTTTCAAAGTCTAAATATTTTTTTAAAAGTACTTATGTGTTTCAAATCTTAATTTATTTCAAAAGTACTTAGATTTTTCAAAAATGCATAATATTTATTTCAAAAGTACGTTTGAAGATTCAAAAGCACTTATATCTTCAAAAATACATAATATCTGTCAAAAAGTACTGCTATAATATTTTCAAAAGTATAAATATTTTTCAAGGCAATATTGTTCTAAGTGCGTGAATTTTCTAAAAGATTGGCCTACAAATATAAAGTATCTTTTCAATACTTTTCCAAACAAAGTTTTGTTGGTGCAATTTAAAACTTTTTGCTATACTTTCAAGAATTATACTAAGTCTTTTTATGCTTTCAAAACTCATAGGCTCTGATACACAAACGCTCTTCTTAAAACTTCTCTCAAAATATTTTTATATTAGACTTAAAAATGGTCTAAAACATAAGGAAAAGAGTTTTACATTAAGGGGGAGAGAAAGGGAATTTTATTTTTAAGCTATTTCAAAATTTTAAGCATTTCTAAGTGGTTCGAAGTTATTTTTAGTGCATATTTTTTTTAAATAAAATTTTCCTTAGTAATCAAAATTTGTCTGAGAAAAAGGGTTTTTAACAAAGTTTAAGCTTGCTTTTCAAAAGTGTCTATGGATACAAATACTTTTGCTCTTTTTTGAAAAATACTTTGTCAAAAACCTATTTTTGGTAGAACTCAAAACTCCCCATTAGAAACCTTGCTAACCCATGTATGCTTTTGATATATGTCAAAGGGGGAGGAAAGGTCAAAGTTAAGTATTTTAAGTAGTTTATAACACAAGTATTCAGGGTTTTATGAAAAATAAAGAATTTTTTTCTCAACTCTACAGTTATGCTTCGGTTATGCTTCACTGTTTACCTTATGCTCTTAACTGTTGTAATTTTTTCCTTAACTTTGAATTGTGTTGCCATAATCAAAAAGGGGGAGATTGTTGGTGCAGGAAGCACCAGATCGAACCTTGTTTTGATATTGGCAAAGGATTCAAAGTTAAGGGTTATTTGTTGTCTAACAATGCTGCTTGAGAGTGCAGGAAACAAAGTCCTAGCGAAGGGCTGCTAGGCACCTGACGATGGGCTGTCAGGAAACCAAGTCCTGGCGAAGGGTTGCTGGGGGAAAACCAAGTCCTGGCGAAGGGCTGCTAGGCGAAAACCAAGTCTTGGCGAAGGGCTGCTAGGCGAAAACCAAGTCCTAGCGAAGGGCTGCTAGGCGAAAACCAAGTCCTGGCGAAGGGCTGCTAGGCGAAAACCAAGTCCTGGCGAAGGGCTGCTAGGCGAAAACCAAGACCTGGCGAAGGGCTGCCGGGCAAAAGTCCAACTGGAGGATCCGGTTGGCACCAGGTAAATTCTCCCAAGAGGAGTAGGTGAGGACGCGTTCCCCTTGAGGGAACATTAGGCGTCGGTTCGACCTAGGGCTCCATTTTGGAGACCAAAGTCAGAACCAAGACAGCTAAGGCTGTATAAACTAACATAATATTTGCTGTTTTGGACTAACCCTAGATGCAGGACCGAAGGACTGTGTATCTGCAGCTCAGAGAGCCTCAAAGGAGTGAGGCAGTAGCTGGGCAGGGCGCCCCGAAGTTTCCGGGCGCCCCTAGAGTCAACCCAAGTCAGCAGACCAAGAAAAAGCTCCGACAGCAGCATTTCGGGGCGCCCCGGTTGTTCCGGGCGCCCCGCGCGCTCCGGGCGCCCCGCGTGTTGCGGGCGCCCCCAGTGCCACGCCGACTATCAGCTGCCCTCGCGAAGCCAAAGGATGAGGCTTTGACCGGTCAACCCGGGCGCCCCGCGCGCTCGGGGCGCCCGGTCAAAGCTGATCCCGAAGATGAAGAGATCAGCCTTGACCGAAGCGATCACCGGATCGGAAGCCACGTGGGGGGCGCCCCCGTCGACCAGGGCGCCCCCAGGCCCTATATAAAGGGCCCTCGACCTCCTTCTTCAAATGATCAATTGCTTCGACACTTCTGCGCTCTTCTGCTTCCGCGACATGCTCCAGAAATCTTCCAACTCAAGCTGACGACGTCCCGCTGCTCCGAAACTTCGATCTACACCGGACGTCGGTAACGAAGAGCTGCATTTAAAGTTTACTAAACTGTTCTTGTTATAATCTGTCTTGTAAACTTTTACGAACTTATAGAATTGCCCGCAGAAAACGGTCAACGACCGTGGGCCTTGGAGTAGGAGTCGACCCAGGCTCCGAACCAAGTAAACCGACTGTGTTTGCATTGTTCTGTTTTTCTTTTATTTCCGCTGCGCACCCGCTCTTTTTAAATCCGAACGATTTGCGACATTCACCCCCCCTCTATCGCATCTCTCGATCCAACATTTTAAACTCCAGTTTGCACCACTAATGCAGAGACTAAAGGACGCTGGTTATATTGGGGAAGATCCTATTCGGCATTGGTCAAAGAACAAAGTCATATGTACTCTGGACATAATTAATCCAGATCTGACTATTCAAGACAAACCCTTAAAGCACATTACCCCTGCAATGGAGGCTAGCTTCAAAGTACATATTGATGCCTTATTATCTTTAAAGGTGATTCGACCAAGCACCAGCAGGCATAGGACCACGCTTTCATCGTTCAATCCGGAACCACAATAGACCTAGTCACTGGTCAAGAAAAAAGGGGAAAAGAAAGGTTAGTATTCAATTACAAAACTCTGAATGATAATACCTACAAGGATCAGTACTCTCTACCCGGAATCAATCTTATACTGAAAAAGATAGGAAATAGCCGGATATTCTCAAAATTCGACCTAAAGTCGGGTTTTCACCAAGTTATGATGAACTAGGAGTCAATACCCTGGACAACCTTTTTAGTACCACAAGGTCTATTCGAATGGTTAGTAATGCCATTTGGTCTTAAAAACGCACCAGCGGTATTCCAGCGAAAGATGGATAACTGTTTCAAAGATTGTGAGGAATTTCTTGTAGTTTACATTGATGATATACTGGTATTCTCTCCATCGGAAGAAGCTCACGTCCAACATTTAACCAAAATGTTGGATATATGTGCAAAAGAGGGACTGATACTTTCGCTCTCTAAAATGAAAATTGCTCAACCAGAAATTGAGTTTCTTGGTGCTATTATTGGAAACAGAAAAATTAAACTCCAGCAACATATTATTAAGAAGAGTATTGACTTTGATGAGCAGAAGCTTCAGACTCTTAAAGGTCTTAGGTCTTGGTTGGGAATTCTTAATTATGCAAGACCATACATCAAAAATTTAAGTACTCTATTGGGGCCTCTATATTCTAAAACATCCCCAAATGGTGACCGAAAATTTAAGGCGTCTGATTGGAAAATTGTAAAGATAATCAGGGAAATTGTTCAGAAACTTCCAGATCTAGAATTACCTCCTTTTGATGCTTATATCATTATTAAAACTGATGACTCTATGGAAGGATGGGGAGGAATTTGCAAATGGAAGAAATCAAAATTTGATCCAAGAAATACTGAGCGAATCTGTGCCTATGCTAGTGGAAAATTTCCCACCATTAAAGCAACAATTGATGCAGAAATATATGCATGCATGGAAGCGCTCACAGCAATGAAGATACATTATCTGGATAAAAAAGAAATTACTCTTCGAACTGATTGTCATGCAATTATTAAGTTTTTCAACAAAACCGTCCAGAATAAACCCTCAAGGGTAAGATGGATCTCCTTTATTGATTATATTACGGGAACAGGGGTAGAGATTAAATTTGAACACATTGAAGGAAGCAACAATGAGTTAGCCGATGCACTATCAAGGCTAATTCACTATGTAACAAGCACACCTTATGTCCCGGATAATCAGGAGGAGTTACTTCAGATGATTGAAGATTCAGTAGAAGAAACAAAGGATGCCTCAATAATTATCAGAAACCAGCTGGCAGGCATCATCAATTCAATTATTCCTGCACCTGCAAAAAGAGGGGAAACCGTGATCAATAATTCTCCACCAAACAAATGGAGCACTTTTAAATAAAATTTTATATTTTTATAAAATTTATATTTTTATAATTTTTATATATATTTTATAATTTTTATAAATTTAATCATTTTTATTTTTATTTTTATTAATTTTATATCATTTTAAAATTAATTTTGATATAATATTTAAAATTTAATAATAAATATATAAAATATTATGGATGATGTACAATATTATATTTTGATAATTAAAAAAATAAGTTATATAATTTATGAATATTATTTTCATTTAATTTAAAATTAAATTTAAAAATAATTATTTATCAAAAACTCATATCAAGAAATAAAAAATTCCCCAAACATTCTTATAGTTCAATTCTCAATATATACAAATATTAAATACTATTTCGAATTATTTCTAATTATATCGTATCCTCATGAAAACATCCCTCGATTAAGAATAAATAAATCCTCATAATTTATTCCTTTTTTCATCTTTGTCGTCGACGCAGATGCAGTAGGTCATATGCTAGTTTCTGAAAGATTCTCAGGCAAAGATCGTGAGAATAACAGTGGACTATTTTAATGTTTGGTGTCAGGTAAACTGAGCGTTGCTTTGTTTGCTTGTTTATAAGCAGGTAAATTAAAAAAAAAACTTAGACTAGGGAACATATGAATTTGAGATGTTCAATTTGATCTCATAAAAATTTTTCATTGATCATCAAAATAAATCGAAAAACGTTTATGATAGACGATCTAGAAATCCAACGTCTCAGAATTCGCGTCCCATTTGAAAAAAAAAATTCTTGTAAAATACGCTGTAGTTAGGGATCGAATCATAGATGTCTAACATAACGATTAGTTACTCTACCACTAGTATAATTCTGGGGGCTTATAAGCAAGTAAATTGGCTTTGTTACATTCTTGTTCAACTCTATAGCCTGAGGACTAAATTTAGAAGCATCAGTGAATTCTGTTGTGAAAAATATGGGCCCAGTTTAATTATTTCTGGGCTTTGATCTCCCCATTTGTTTATGCCTAAAGCTCGTGCCAATTCTAAAAGGCGCGCTCAATCCCATACATCCATCTCCTATAAAACCCTAAACTCATTGACCCCGACCGTTCCCCAGTCCTGGAGCAGCCAGTGACCCACCCGACGAAGCCAAGACTCCGATCCCGCCGCCCTCGCCTTCCCCTTGCCGGTCGGAGCCCCTCACCTTCACCGTCTCCTTCCCTGCGTTTATCTAGATGGAGGACGCCGTGGATCGGGACCAAAGGTGGTTGTTGGATTGCCTCTCGGCGACACTCGACACTAGCCACGACGTCCGGTCCTTCGCTGAAGCCTCGCTGCAGCAGGCTTCTTCGCAACCAGGTTCTACTTTGTTTGTTGGTTTCGTTCGTCTGCCGTCCTTGAGTGTCGGAAGCTGACAATTTTTCATGATAGTATTGCTATTTTTGAGACCTTGCTTCAATAGGACTTCTGGCTGCCTTTTTTCAATGCCATTTAAGTGATTGTTGCATTTTGTCACTGGAAAAGTGACTCCAGTAATTTCTTTGCTTCGTCGCTTGAATGATGAAATTGTTACTGGATTTTGTTTGATAAATTTGGACACGCAATTTTCTCCTGAAATTGTGAACTTGAAACAACTTAACGTTACTATTATATTACTCTATAATTTTAGAAAATTCTGTGTTTTATTGCCTCCCCGCAGATTATCTTCTGGCTCACTGCCATGGAGATGTGTGATTTTTATTTGATTTTATTCTTTTTCTCGTTTTGTCCTTCTCACTTGATTGGTCTTTCGCTTGATTTTTCTCATTTAATGGTCACTGCTGCAGAGGTGCTCATCACTTTGATTCATGTCTCTTTAGTCAACTTTTTGATGCATCATGTTTTTATCTCTCTGCCGCTTCATTCTTTTGATAGTAAAATATCTGCTTAGTGCTTCACACTATTGCTATAACGCTGTTGCATTTTCCTTATGAAGGTTTTGGTGCTGCTCTATCAGGGATCATAGTGAACAAGGAGATCTTATTCGGATTGCGACAAATATCCTTCTTAATCTTTAGTTACATGTATTTCCATTGGACGACATATTTTGATAGTAATTGCTTTCATGCTGCATTGCTTGTTTTTTTTTTTTGCTCAAAGAACTCTATTTATTGTTAGACTTAACTTTCAGTACTTGGCAGCTGTCTTGCTGAAGCAATTTATAAATCAGCATTGGCAAGAAAACGATGAGAACTTTGTACATCCTGTTGTTTTGCAGGATGAAAAGGTTCCTTTTGCTTTTCTTTTATATAAACTAAAATTCGTGTGTTACATAGATGTTTGCAATAGGGAATGAGAGGGAAGTTCAAATTTGTTCCATTTATATCCATGTAAACTAGACTCAAATCATTTCTAACCATGTTAAGAATTATTTTTCACTATTCTTAAGTTTACACTATTCTACTTTCAGTTCTTTTGTCATAATTTGGAATTTCTAAAGGATCAGCTGATTCCGATGCATGTCTTTTCATGTAGATTCTGTGAGCTTAAGTTGGTATTTATCTGTGCGACAGGCAACTATACGTCAACTTCTTCTCTCTAGTTTGGATGACTCTCATGGGAAAATTCGTACAGCTGTAAGCATGGCAGTAGCATCCATTGCTCACTATGACTGGCAAGAGGATTGGCCTGAACTTTTGCCCATTCTTTTGAAATTAATTAGTGACCAGAGCAATTCCAATGGAGGTAACTTTAGAATCTTGTTAATTTCCTTTGTCATACTGCTCTGCATTTTGACATAAAAGATTTGTAGATCACTGTATCTAACTAATACAATTTGTATTTCTTCCCCATATTTTTTCTTTTCCTCACTTGATTATGTATGTTTTTGTCCTCCATGCAGTGCATGGATCTTTAAGGTGTTTAGCTCTTCTCTCTGATGATTTGGATGATACACTGGTTCCAAAATTAGTTCCCAATTTGTTCCCATACTTGTACACAATTATATCTTCTTTTCATGTAAGTCCTTGCATAAATAAGCTCTGGTGTTGTGTTGATACTACATGTACACAGGTTACTATGAGCTAGTAGCTTGTTTGGCCTTGCTTAAGTTTATTTTTTCATTTTATAGTCATATGATAAGTCCTTGCGCGCAAAAGCTCTTTCTGTGGTACACTCTTGTGTTTCTGTCTTAGGGTCCATGAGCGGAGTATATAAGGTGAACAATCTTCTTTTTCAGTAAGGTAAAACTATACTGCTTATTTCCCACTTTTGCTCAAAAGTTTGTCACTGATATCTTGGTGCAGTTGGAAACCATCGCGATGATGATGCCCATGTTAAATTCATTGATGGAACAGTTCTCCATCATCTTGCAAGATCCTGTGAAGTCTGAAGATCCTGATGACTGGAGCATCAGGATGGAGGTAGATGCATTATGTTTGTACACTTGTGTAATTTTTTTTAAGATGATGGAATTATTTATGTGAATCTACTGTTTTGACATTAGATGCTAAAGTGTAATTTTTTTTTAAGATGTTGGAATTATTTATTGGAATGTACTGTTGTGACATTAGGTGCTAAAGTGTCTCCTACAGTTTATTCAGAGCATTCCCAATCTTAGTGAAATGCAATTTTCTGGTAAGTTGTGCTCCTGGAAATCTGGAATGAACTATGAAGTTTCGTAAATTTTCTATCTCATGTCAACAATAAATTTGTTCTGCAGTCATTCTTGCACCATTGTGGCAGACATTTATTTCTTCCCTAGAAATATATAAATTATCAGTAATAGAAGGGAGTGAGGATCGACATGCAGAGATGTATAATTCAGATGGCGGTGAAAAAAGTCTTGAATCCTTTATTATTCAGGTACATGATTCATTTATGAACTCTTCTATATCTTATGCATAGTTTTAACGATTTTTATTTACTATAAAAATTAAATGTTTTCCAATGAAAAATCAGTTCAGATATTTACTTGGCTGATATGAAAAGTATAAGTGAATAATAAATTTATATGAACTTCATTTGATGTGGCTTTCATTGTTATTGCATCATAAAACATTTGTAGTTACCTGCAATAGAGAATGGTGAATGGTGGTTTAAGGCCAAGTATATTGTACTAATCAACTTAGCAACCCATGCAAACTATTTCGTCATGTCCCAAATGAGTTATCTTTCAATGGCTAGGAAATATGCACTCTAACAACATGATAATGCCATTGGCACAATTCTCGTGTTGGCTAAGGAGTATGCCATTGAGATGCTAATACTCAATTTTACAAGATACAAGAGAATTAAAGGTTCATTTGAACTTGATTCAAAGTTTTAGCAAGAGACTCGAGCGATATTGTTTTGGGTTAGTATTGTTCCATTTTGGTCTCATGCCAGTCACTCTAAGGAGAAGGAGACAGAGGAGTACAAGATAGAGGAGGCATACGAGGTTGAGGAAGAGTAGGAAAAGGTGGCACAGGAAGAGGAGGAATAGGTGTACCTTTCAAAGTTGTGGAGCCCTAATCTGTTTTGTTGCTCGTAGATGTGGAGGAGGAAGGTGGCTTGTAGTTCTCATAGCATCCATCTTGTGCCTTCTTGTGTTCCGATTAATGGTCGGAACAAAATTGTTTGCACATGCCAACTGATACGGAACTAAATTTGATTCCTCCAAGAGCATCACACACGCACACGCGCGCGCGCATACACACACACGAGAGTATGTAATATAAACCAAGAATAAGTAAAATATTATTTTATTATGTACGCAATCTAAATTTAGAAATAAAGTATAACAATATTACAACCATCAAAATTAAAATCTAAGAATAAATAATAGTAAAATGATTGAAAAGTTCATGAGCCACGTGAAAACTTGAACTTAAGTAGCAATGCTGTCATAGAGTGGCAATTAATATGCCTAACAACTTAACTCGACACGTCTACCACCTGCCTCAGTTTAATTTGGAGGCAAGGATGACACATACAAATAGTCAAAGTAGAAAGGAAGCAAAGAAGAATAATAAGAAAGTTAAATGCAGATGCATAATAATGTATAGAGTCTATCTATCACTACAATTACCCAAGATCCAACACAATATGTCATGTATGTCTCCTTCCTTAATGAAAACAACTCATCATTATACAAGAAGGGTGAAATACCCCTATTGGCACTAGGGATCGTTCCAACATAAAATGTCGCTAAGTCATTTGATCTTCTAGTTAGACATCAACTACTTTTCACGTGCACTCTATATCCCTTGAGTTGTGCTATCCCAATTATGCATTGGCAATCTGAATCATAGCATATCTCATGCATATATTACAAGTCAATTAATAGAATTCGTGCGTTGTTCAACTGGGGGGCCATGGTTGCATTAAGTGTGGATCGTGGACACTTATCATCAATGTTTCCAATTTCCATATTATCCTTCATTCAAGTCTAACAAACATCTTTCTGCTTAGGGGAGAGGAAAAAAGGGTTATGCTGCCCAAGCAAGTTTCGAGTTTCTTTGTTGATAAATTTCTACCAGAGAACTCATCACCTTTGAGCAGCCCATTGAAATGGCCAGAATATTGGAGCGATCTTTAGTTTTCAATTTTGACCCAACCCAAAACAATCTTTTGAGGCCCTCTTAATTTAGTGAAAGCCTTTTCAGAAGTGTGAAAACAGAATTCTAGAATAGTTTGAGCCCCAACTTCAGTTAAGTAGTTCAAGTCTTCCACTATATGAGAGGCTAATGTGAAGCAAGTCATTCTTTTTGATCTCCCTTCAGCTCCTGTTGAGATTATGTGGTTTTTGACTTATTAAGGGAAGTACGGTTCAACTCATTCTAGGCATACTCCCAACTAGTATTCCTAAAAATAGAAACAAAGAAGTTAAGAACATAGGGCAAGGGAAGTTTCATTTTGAAGCAAGCCCTTCAACTTATCCACTATTAGAAAGAAGGACCTAATACTTACAGACTTCAGATAGAATTGGGACAGAAAATTGATTGACAACTTTTTGATATATTTATTCTTTGCTCGGGAAATCCCAACCTCAAATCATGGTTTAAAATTTTTAGTTGCATTGAAGTTTCGGTTTATGATCAGAATAATATGGTTTCATTACTTAATATGATTTCAATATTTTGTAAATATGAAAAATATTAATTAAAAATAAAAAATTAATCTAAATATTAAAAAATCAAAATAAAAAATTGAAAATAAAATATTTTTTTGAAAAAGAAAAAAGGAAAAAGGAAAAAAATATGGGATCATGACACCTCCATATGATAAATAAATAAAAATTTTATTATATATTTTTTGAATTAAAATAAATAATATAGATATATTAAGTTAATGAGATAGTTTTATTAGAGTTCGATTAAGTCTTATTTAGATTATCCTATTTATAGTAGGCTAGGAGTTGATTGCAATTATTAAGATAAGAACCTAAGTTTAATTATTAATTTCTTTTGCACCCACTCACATGTCTGCTGCACTCGTGTGCTTGCGGGCGTCCTCGCTGCGACCTTGCGGAGGTTGTGAAAGGCCTCCGTGATCCGGTTGTTGGGACCGGGTGCATGTCGACAAGGATACGAGTTCGTAAAATTTAAAATTTTTACGTGCAGCGGAAGAGTTTGCATAAAATAATTTCCTAAATTATTTTAACTTCGTATCTAGCATGCAATCTTATGGTGTGTTGACATAATCATAAAATAAAACTTTGCGGAAAAGTAAACTAATTTACCAAGTACCTCTCGTAACTCGAAGTAAGGGACGAGATCCAACCGTAGCGTCCCTTGGAAGCTCCGCCTCTATTCGCGTCCACGCCGAGTTCTCTTCGGGATGACTTCACAAAGTCGCGAGTTTTGTGCCGACGAGAACTACTAGATCCTCGGAAGGCACAACTAGATGAACAAGAGAAAGTATAGGAAACTAACCAACAAGAAGTAACGGAATCGAATTCCGAGAGGAGAGGAGTCGCTATCCGCTTCTTCTTCTTCTTGTTCGGGTTCTTCTTCTTCTAGTGGCTCACGGCAACACCTTCTTGGTGTTGTGATTGGGCGCCGGCCCTAGAGGAACTAGGGTGCGCCGGCCCTAAGGAAAGAAGAAGAGAAGGAGGAGATAAGAGAAGAGAGAGAGGGAGAGCTCCAATTGATCTCTTAATTGATTGGAATAAGGGCTAGCCTTTGGTTCCTTTATATAGTAGCAACTCCTTTGCTAAGTCTCCCTCTAAACGGAATTAGTTATAAGAAATTTATCTTATAAATTTTCTTATTAATCATTCCGTTTAAACCGAGTCTTTATTATAAACTAATTTATAATAAAAACTAATTCTTCTTCTCTTTAAATTATGGAATAAATTTTATAATAAATTTATAAACTTTCTTATTATGGAAAAATCAATTCATAATTGATTTTATAAAATTAAAATAAACCAATTCATGGATTATTTTAATCTTCCATAAAAGAATAAATTTCTATAAATTTTATTTATATAAATTTCTTTATACAAATTTATTTATCCATAATTTATAAAACAAATCACACTAGATTTATTTTATTAATTAAACCAATTAAATTCGTTTAATCTCCCTTTAATGGCCGGCCACCACAAGGAGGGTTAGCACCCTCTTTGGCCGGCCAAACCAACTCGAACCGGTCGCGAATTAAACTCATTTAATTCGCCCAAAAAGCCTTCAAAAGACTTAGCCATTTTTAGCTTCCATTGCGCCTCTGATTAACTCAGATTCGACTTATTTCTCTTGATCGGAAAATCCAATTTTCAACTCGTTTTAAATCCCTCGGATTACTCGTAGTGCGTGTGACTAAATAGGCTTTCGATTTATGTTGGCCGTCTATAATTAACTAATTATAGAACGATCATGAGTGGCACCTAGTAGTACATCATGATCCCCAATTAATCGAAAGATCAACGGTTTGACCTCAGAAGAAATTATTCTGAAACCCTTCAGCAGCTCTACTAAATCGTGCCCCATTCCCTTCACCACCTTATACCCACTTGGTTCAGGACACGGTCAATGGTGTCAGTCCCCACTAGGCTGACTACGTCACACCTAGCCCAAGTAGTGTCTTTCTCGTCCTTTGGATTTCTAATTACTCTCATGTATTTAAGAGACTCGCACTCTTAACATGATATGCTCTGGCCAGAGGCTTTGAGTAACAATCCGACGATAGGCCTGGGTATACATCTCCTCGCAAGGAGTGGTGAATCCTTTGTAGGCTGTTCAAACATCTTCGGGCACTTCGGCTTATACCCGATCATCCTGGGTCCACACCTCCTTGGAGATGCTTGCTTAAGATGTCAAAGTATAAGTCTCCATGACCAAGATGACTTGAACACCGCAAGTCAAAGGAACATCGCACTTAAGCCGCAGTAAGATCTTCATTGACATATCTACATGTAGATTCCCATATGAAGTCTTACAGCTAGTCACTCCAATGAACTAGTTCCCTTAACTAGCATCCATGTTTATCTCCGGACATCCCAATGTCACCAGCCAGTGAGAATCAGCTGAATAGAGAATAACCCATGCTAGTCTCAACAGAATTGATAGTGTCCGTATTTATCAATTCATCGACTAGGGATATTTCCAACAATTCACATTTGCACATTTAGAGATAATCACTAGTTGTGATCCCATCACAAATTCTCTTATGCTGTGAATTGTATGGCGGACATTCAGTATATGAGTTTAAGATCCCAATCAAATACAAACATGTATACTCAAATAGTGAATTATCATTTATTAAAATAAATGTTTACAATCATAAGGCGATTGCCTTAGGACACTTCTCACATATCACTAACACCGGTGGAGTTGTTCGCAAGGTGTGGGGGGAAAGAAGTTTCGCCCACAGAATGGAATTTTAATCCATGCCTCAAAACACAACCAAAGTCCATAGAATAAGGTTTAAAATTTTGAGCTGTGTTGGAGTTTCAATTTTGACTATTACGATGCTGTTTGGGCATTGTGACGATGATGGATTAGAGTTTGAAGGAGGAAGAAGATAAGGCATAGGAAGGAGTCATTGATTGTGTCGCGTGCTATTGAGTTTTGGTAATTTACCAAAATGATATATTTTGATTATTTCGCTCGGCATGATACGAGATTTCAAACCATGCCATAAACAAAGATAAAGGTAAAAATCATGCAATTTCTACCAAAGATAAAAGGAAAAGCAGCCAATTGAGAGTTGATTATGATCACTTAATGCAGTTGATGACAAAATCTTCATGATCATTCTAGATGCAAGTTCTCAGTCTGGATGTTTCTGTAATAAAACTTTGAATGACTAAAATTATTTTATCATGCGCAATAATAAAACAAAATTTGAAATTATACTTTATTAATATCAAAACATGAGAAAACCTATAACATAAAATTACTAGTGAACATCTATAGCAACTATATGTTAATAATTATTTTTAATTAATATGCATTTATAGTTAAAAAATATCGAAATTGGATTGTGCTGATATGTACTGAAACGTTCCGGTCCAAAACCAAAACTTCGGTATGATTTGAATTTTAAAATCTTGGATATGCCCAGAGGAAAAAGTTCAATAGTTAGGAGGATTGCTTCTTTTTCTAAAATAATTTTTGTTTGTAGACTAGATTATAGTTTCAAGTGCCGATTTATTTTGCTTGGTACTATTAAAATGTATTGTTCTGGTTGATGATTGAGGTGTGAGTAAAGGCTATTGTGGTGCCTGTGCCAACACAATTTCAATACAGTAACCAACCGCGATATGACCCATCTCAATTAGTACTATCTGGAACTAAAGCAAGAAGATTCTCCTCCTATGACGAATATGCTTGTTGATCATGGAGAGGAGATGCAACACTAAAAAGAGGAGGGGATCAAAAGAACCAACTAGAGCATAAGTGATAAAAAAGAGGGAATCAAATCAAACTTGGAGCATTTCAGATCTATCTGTATCGTATATCTATGTGTATTGTAGTTCCAATTGTTCTAGTTCAAGTCTAGAGGTGGATGTGTGAATGGCCGAATATATACACACACACACATTTGATTGTTTGCTTTGAATGCCCATTTGGAATTATAAGTCTAATAATGGATGTGTGAATAGACGAATGGATATATATATATCCATTCATTTGATTGTTTGGATAGAATGAAAAATCAATCGAGGGGATTAGGTGAAGGATAAGGATTTTGTTTTCTCCCTCATTTTTGACCCACCCAAATTGGTAAGTTGAGGAAAAGATGAATGAGAATAATTATTAATTACTAAATTACAGACTTTGGTTTTGGTTCATACCAAAAGGAGGCGAACCTAAGCACACCAAAACTCAATTTATTCAATCCTAAATTAAATCTAATTTTTGTCAACTATAAATAGTTACTTGATTAAATATGAAACATTAGTCGTAGCCTGTAGTAAGAGACAAACTTGAATGCTTCAAAACTCCATAAATGTTATTCAAACCTAAATTAAACCTATTTTTCTGCAATCGTATATGATTACTCCATTAGATATGCAATTTTCATTAATTAACTTAAATGTGTTAATAACTATAAAATGCAGCTACATAATATGAGTTACGCATGAATTAAGTATTTTATTGAGTTATCAATAAATCCTGAGAGTTCTTAACCCATCATTGAATTTCATTGTACTTGCAAATTCTCTACTACTATTGTTCTGTTACATGTGATTAGTCACATTAGTTCTTGGACACTTGTTTGTATCTTTGTCATGTACCTATGCTTCTTTTAATTTCAATTATGCTAGTTCAACTTCCGATTATGCAATACATTATGATACTTGATTAACCAATTTAAATACCAAATATTGGCAATATTTACTTTTTAGAATGAGTGATGAAACATTATGAGGTTGATATCACATGATGCTCTAGGAACTAATGCTTCTATCCAATGCAACATTTAGGCTCCCACTAGTAAGACAGTAGTGATCATGGTTGATGTTGTTGGCGAGAAAAGAGTTCACATTTGAGAAAGGAGGTTGATGTTGATTTTTTAGGAGAGTGGAAGAGTTATGTAGAGAAATAAGTCTGAAATAAGTCTACAAGGGAGGTTGATGTTGATTTCTTAGGGGAAAGGAAGGCACGCAAAGAAATAAGTACCACATGCATGTTACGTAATTAATTAAAAGGGTAATTAAAGGTATCAAATGACCTTTTAAAGGTGTTTTTGGGCCTGATTTGCACCTCGCTTCAATGAGGCGAGAAAAGTTGTGCTTGTCTCCTCTCACAAGGTGCGCGCTTATGCGTGCTTCTTTCAAGCAGTGCACTTGGGTCACTACCTAGGATCAAGAGGCTCGCTTGGCTGCGCCTTGCACCTAGGTGCAACCAGACGAGCGCCTTTAATAACTATGCGATGATGAATTGTTGTATTCTTGTTTAGGAAGTAAACAAATGAAATGATATAAGATCAAAAGAGTGGGCCTGGTCCATAACCATGTTGGCATGGTCTGACCTTGGCTGACCATGCATAGTAACAGCACAGCTTACCACATCTTATCTGAGTTCTATGATATTTTAATTTAATTAATTAGAAACTGTTGTATTCTTGTGTTTGGAGTTGGAGTTAAACAAATGAAATGATATTGGATTCATAAAGGGGCTTGGTAGCATTGCCTGACCCTTGCCGACCATGTGCAGTATCAAGCCTGGCTTAACACTGAGATGGCACCTTTCTACCTAATCACCACAAGTGCCTATTAAATCACATGCTTTTTTATGTTCACTTTGTCCCAATATTTTCATTTAAAGTAAGAATCTAGTTTGTGGTTTGTTCCAACATTTTAATCTAAGGCAAGAATTTAGTTTTTGTCTTCTTCCAGTATTTTCATCTAATGCAAAATCTAGTTTGTGTTTATTTCTTGATGCATCATCTTATGGTTTTTTTAATTGATGTTAGTTATTCGAATTCTTAATAACTTTGGTGGGGAATTCTAGATTGGCAAAGGTATATGTTCACACTCTACCATCATTTTTTAATATCTAATGATTTTCTGAATTTTTTGTTCATCCCAAACTGGTACTTGTTTGAAATTTGAAGGTTATTGGTGGGAATTTGAAGGAACTGATTTATTACACTATAGGGTTCCTTCAGATAACGGAAGAACAGGTATTGCCTTAAATTATTGATTGTTATTTTTTGTTGCCAGAGTTTGGCATTGTTTTTTCCATCAGGGATCCCTTATTTAGGTTATTTTAAGCACACATGTAAAGATTTTGACAGAAGTATTTACACTTACAGGGACATAAATGATTTTTCGATGCTTCATGTCGATAGTTATTTATCAGTGAATTTCATTTGTAGTGTCTAGTTGGTTTTCTCTTTTTTGTAGGAACACAATTGGCTACTAGATGTTAACCAATATGTTGCAGATGAGGATGATGCAACTTACAGCTGTCGTGTATCAGGTACACAATTTTGAGCAAATGATATTTGACTCTTATCTTCCTTAATAGGAATGAGAGACAGTCCATCCTTTAATATTTCTTGGCTTGTAGAGATTGTTAGAATTTTGTGCTTTAATTGGACAAGAAAACTTGCTTCTATAAGAACTATATCATCTTTTGTAGTGTTTGTGATTTATTTAGTGTGTTTCTTAGACATGATAAACAAAGGTTTAAAATCTGGAGTTGAAGCCGTGGAGTTCCAGACTTTGACTGGAACAGTATTGTTTTACTACCATACCGGTGTTTCGATGTATGGTGTTGGTGGAGAATTGGATGGAGAAGTCAGAATGAGATGTAAAAGAAAAATAAGAAGAGAACATATCTATATTCCTAACTCTTATATGGAATGATACAATTTTAATATTGTATTGTATAATAAAAACTAAAAAAATAACAAACATAGTATGTCAGAGTGGGTCAAATGTTGTGTGAGATGATATTCATCTACATGATTAACACAACAATATAAGATAAATTACTTGTGCCAAATAGTTTCAATTAATCTTGAGTTTTGGTAATTTATCGGAATCATGCATTTCAATCGTGCCGCCTATCACTGCACAAGATTTCAACCCATGTGTTAGACATTTGACTATGAGATACTGCAGTTTTAATGGAAATATTCATTAATGGTTTATTACTTCTCTAAAGGGAGGGAAAGGAAAAGAGAGCAAATGTATTTTTACTGGCAATTCAGTTAAGTAGATTTAGGAATTACATAAAGGAAGGAAAAAGAGGAAGAAGATGTTTTATGGGGTAACTCCCTCCCTTTTATGTGCTTTGAGTAGCCTTGAATATCCCTCATGTTGTTATGCCAACTTTTGTTTCAATATCCTTATGTTATGTATCTGTCTTGTAATGCCAGTTTCATGCTATTGAGCAGTGAACTGACAACAGTAATTGATCTGTAGTCATTCCACTCGTAGTTTTACTGTGTTGTGGATGGCTCATTTGTAGTTATCACCTGATGAAATTGAGAAGAAGTAGCTAATATCTGTTGAAACATCTTATCTAGTTTCTAAGTGTATTTTTTCCATGATATTACTGGTTTTTTATTTTACAAAAATATCATAGTTTGCTGGGCTTTGTAAATTTTTATAAATTACCATGCAGGATCTATCTTACTGGAAGAGTTAGTAAATTCTTTTGATGGCGAAGCAGTAAACTATGTGATTGAGTCCTGTCAAAACCGGTTTCTTGAAACTTGTCAAGCGAAAATTGCTGGTTCTGCTCATTGGTGGAGAGTGAGTACTGTATTCAGTTAATCACTTTGCACTATTTTGGTTTTTCATTTGTCTGAAATTTTTTTATTTGTTACAAGGAGTATGGAGAGATTAATCCCACATCTTGAAATGAGGATATTTAGATATACTTAAATATCAATAAATCTCCCCCCTAGTTGCCTTTGATCTCTTTTTGGCATTAACATGCTATTAAAGTCAAACCCTCACCTCTTGAAAAAAATGTTAGGCCCAAGGGAGCATGTTATAAGTAGGAAGTGAGATGAAGACTCTAAACTCTAACCTCTAGTTCCATCTCAAAATTTTGATTATTAAAATATACTTAAATATCAAGAGATTCCCCACATGATTGCCTTGACATTTTGAGCTGGATTGGACTATCTTAAGCTTTGACATTACCTAATATGATATTCTTCTATAATAGGTATTAACAAGTTTATTTTTATCTTCTCTCGCCATGTACTTTTAGCCCAACAAGCTTAGACATTCTAATCATTGCATTTCTAGGTTACTTTGCAACATCTCCATCCTGTGTAAACATTGAATCATGAATCATTGGGCTGGGAATCTTTATATTATAATATTTATGAGTGCAAGAAAAATGCAAGCAGTGATTTCAGATCTCTTTTCTTTATACACTTTTTTGTTTTGTTTAATATATACACGAAACTCACTTCAATACCTTTTTTGCGGAACCATGGCATGCACTTTCTATTTAGCTATTGATGAACATAATGAGATGACATCTATTTCTTCTTTTCTTGAAATGGATTTGTATCTTATGAAGTGGTGGTTCTCATATTTGTTGGGTTGTATGTGCCCATCGTCATATGTCTAACCTGTATAAGTGTTTCAGTTACGCGAAGCTTCTCTATTTGCGCTGGTTTCTATATCAGATCAGTTGATTGAAGCAGAGGTCTGCTTACTTTTCTACTTTATTTGAAATGTTGTAAGCAATAAGATCTACATTCAGATTACTATGTTATTGTATCCTATCTATGATTGAGTTTCTGATAGTTCAACCCTTGCTTTCTTTGAATTTCTTTTTCCAAATATGTAACTTGGCCGACTCTCTTGTTTTAGGGTTCAAAAGTTATGAAATTAAATTTGGGCAATCTTCTTGAGCAAATGATCAATGAAGATATGTTAACAGGTAACCAACGATTTATTGGGTCACTTGAAGAGTTGCTACATTTTCTAGTATCTAACTCAATTGTCCTTTTGCTGCTAGGGGTCCATCAATGTCCTTTTCTTCATGCACGTGCATTTTCTACTATGTCCAAGTTCTATTCCCTTGTATAAAATATTTCTTTAAACTTTCCTGCTTTTGTCCGTGTAAATCTAGTTTCTGAGTATTTTAGTGGCCTATGCAGATAAGTAGACAAGTATCAGAACAGTTATTATATGCCGCTATTCAAGCAATTGCGTCAGATGTGTAAGAGATGTTTTTTTGCATTTGCAATCTGTTCTATAAGACCTTTTGCTAAGACTATGGTCATTGTGCAGCCCAGGACCTGTAAAAGTTGGTGCCTGCAGGACTTTAACTCAACTTCTGCCTCTTTTTAGTAATAATGTTCAGCCATATATAATGGGCTTGATGTCTTCCCTAACAACTCTTTTGAGACAGGTAGGCTATCTTTTACTTTTGAAGTTTTTTTCTTCCTTTAGTTTGTCTGATTGCTATTTTATCTACGTCTATGTAGGCATCGGAAGAAACTTTGCATCTTGTACTTGAAACACTGCAAGGTGTCATCAAGGCCGGTTGGTATATTTGAACATTATCAATCTTATTTATCAAATGTGGAACTTGAAGAATCTTTCTCTTACATGTTTGCATAGGGAAATGTTAATGATTCTTTTTTTCATTCTTACTGAAGTAGGTCATGAACAATCAACAACAATTGAACCTGCTATCTCCCCCATCATTTTGGACGTATGGCTACAACATGTTTCAGACCCTTTTATCAGTATTGATGCAGTTGAAGTGCTGGAGGTAATTTCATGTATTGATTTGGACAGTTGGAAATTTGATTAATTTTGATTTGTTCGGTTGCTATGAAGTATATCTGTATCATGGTACTTTAGTAGGTGGTATTTGGCAGCTAGAATGAGTTGTAGAATTACTGAAGTTTAGGGCTGAAGATTAACCATCCTATTTATGGCTTCATATGCTAATCAATAAAATTGTCTGGACCAAAAACATATCATTCAAGCACCAATCAATATTGAAATATTGATCACAGACTGACACATTGGCTGACACGATTAGAATTTTCTCATTCTGCTATTGCACTATGATGTGGGTTAATATTGGCATGTCCAAGGACAAAGCCAGAGGTGCTTCCAGACTGCAAAGCTTGAGTGAAGTTTGGATTTGGACTGATGGCAAGCGCACGAGGCGTTGCCACCATGGTGCTTGCCCTGCCTTATGCGCTAGTCACTGTTCGGGCTAGTAGCCCTCGTGATTTATTTTCTCCGTGTTGGCCCCTGGATGGGTTGGCGGGGGCAATGCCGGTGAATCATCTTTTGTCACCTTGAGTGAAGTTTGAACCAATGATTTTGTTTTTTTTAGGAAATGAAGCTTTTTCACAATTAATTCATATCCAATACCAATTGTTCCCTATTACAAATGATATAGTTTCATCAATTTAATTTTATTTTGATATTAAAAAATAATGTAATTTTTTTTTAATAAATATTAGTCTTTGTATCTTGTCAAATGACAATAACTACTAGACGAGTAGGCAATAATGTTTAGAGAATAGAATAGTTGACTGTATTTTTTACAAAGGGAAAAAAGAAATTTTTTGTTTTTGTCTCTTTTGGATTAAAGTTATTACATTTTGATCTCATTTTGACAGTTCTCAACTTACAAAAATACTGCTGTTGATAACATAAGC
The DNA here is from genome assembly GCA_024364735.1 of Boesenbergia rotunda. Classification (NCBI taxonomy): domain Eukaryota; kingdom Viridiplantae; phylum Streptophyta; class Magnoliopsida; order Zingiberales; family Zingiberaceae; genus Boesenbergia; species Boesenbergia rotunda. The sequence continues at coordinate 87,689 of JAGFNQ010005388.1, read as the reverse complement.
ATTAATTTAGGTGAATATAAATTTTACATAGGTCTTCTTTTTATATGTAGAATACACATCTCATGCAACGAAGCTCTTTAGTGAGTTGGATCCATATTTTGTACCTCCCATATGTATGCCTATTTCAGCATTAATTTTGCTAGAATAGGTCTAACTCAGTGGTTAGATATTGATGGGGCTGGGTGGCCTGGGCCCGACACGAGGGATGAAGAAGTAGGGACACGACATAACCTTCTCTCCCGAGTCCCCGGGACCTTCTTTCAGTAGCGCACTCGGGAAGGCCGGTCCGAGGGTCCTTCGCGTGAGCCCCTTGGCAAGCCAGGCCCCGAAGAGTAATTCGGGAGATATCGGCCCCCGAAACCCGAGCTCCCTCGGGAGGCAGGCTCCTCGCAACGGCCGACCTCGGATACTAATTAGGAAAAAAGTCCGCCCCCCCCCCCCCCCCCCCCCCCCCCCCCCCCCCCCCCCAAACACACACACACACACACACAAAAAGGGCTCCACGGGGGAAAGGATGGTAACGATGCCTACGGTTTCGAGGGATATCCCCTCATCACCGAAAGCAGGGGGCGTGACTCAAATGTCGGAGTCGTGGCACCGAGAAAGGGGGGCACGATCAGTCTGCCGACTCCAGTATAAAAGGTAGTTCAACCCCTCCGGTAAGGGGGGTTACGATCTCTCGTCTCTGCATACTATCTTTCTTTCTCACTACCAATCGGACAACCTACTAACTTGAGCGTCGGAGCGGACTCCGCCGGACCCCTGCCGGCGTGTCCCCCTAACGCTTGTGTTACTTTCGCAGGACCCCCCAAGTTCCTCAGCGACGTAGTCATCCCTGCCGGGGTTGAGCCTCAGTGACTGGTCATCGCCGACGACTCCTTCCGGAACAAATTTGGCGCCGTCTGTGGGAATTAAGAAAACACCTGAAGGAGCGCCAATAGCTGAAGCGGAGGATCTCACTCATCTACGGGAAGATGAAGGGCCTAAGCAAGAGCGGCGAGAAGTCGAGAGTGAAGAGGTGCAGATTGATCCTCATGGCGGAGGGGGAAATACGCGTATCGCTCTCGACCTCGAGCCAACATTACGAAATTGCCTCATCGAATGCCTGCGGAACCACAAAGATGTGTTTGCTTGGGCCGCTGAAGAAATCAAGGGGATCCCCCCAGCGCTGGTTATGCACCATTTACATGTGGCGCCGGAGGCCCGTCCCATGAAGCAGAAGAGGAGGCACTTCTCCCCTGAACAAGATAAAGCTATTCGGGATGAGGTTCAGAAGCTATTAAAAGCTGGACACGTCAGGGAAGTTCGGTTCCCAGCTTGGCTAGCCAACGTGGTCCTCATTCCCAAGCCTGGGAACAAGTGGCGAGTCTGCATCGACTTCAGAGACCTAAATAAAGCTTGCCCGAAGGATTGCTACCCCTTGCCTAGGATAGATCGGCTGGTGGACTCAACAGTCGTTTGTGAGTTCATCTCCATGTTAGACGCTTACCAGGGCTATCACCAAGTCCCCCTCACCCCCAAAGACCAGGAGAAGGTCAGTTTTGTGACTGCTGATGGTACGTACTGCTACAACGTCATGCCCTTCGTCTTGCGTAACGCGGGCGCCACGTACCAGCGGATGATGGACAAAGTCTTCAGGCACCAGATTGGGCGGAACATTGAGGTGTATGTGGACGATATCTTGGTCAAGACGGAAAAGGGAGGAGACATGATATCTGACCTGGAGGAGACATTCGCCACCCTGAGAGCACACAGGTTAAAACTAAACCCAGCTAAATGTTTGTTTGGGGTCAAAAGTGGCAGGTTCCTGGGATACATGGTGACGGAGAGGGGGATCGAAGCCAACGTGGAAAAGGTAAAGGCCATTCTAGATATGCCACTCCCGCGAAACTTCAGGGAAGTCCAGCGGTTGAACGGCCGAATCACCGCACTATCACGGTTCATCTCCAAATCCGCGGACAAAGCCCTCCCCTTATTCAAAATTCTGAGAAAAACTGTTAAATTCGAGTGGGATGATCAGTGTGTGAAGACCTTCGAGGAATTGAAGACCTATCTGGCAGACCTCCCGACCCTGTATAAGCCAGTGGAAGGGGAAACATTATTCGTCTATTTATCTGCAGCCGAGCTAGCGGTAGGGTCGGTGCTTGTCCGGGAACAAGACCGGGTACAACATCCCATTTACTTCTTCGGACACCTACTCAAGGATGTCGAGACGCGGTACACCATGATGGAGAAACTCGCCTACGCCTTGGTCCTGATGGCCTGAAGGTTACGACCATACTTCTTAGTACACCCTATCGTGGTCCTCACTAATAGCCCGCTCGCCCGATTCCTCACTAATCCGGAGGCGTCGGGCAGGCTAATCAAATGGACGACGGAGTTAAGTGAATACGACATTGAGTATCAGCCGCGCACCGCCATCAAAGCTCAGGCTCTCTCCGACTTCATGCTGGAAACTGTCCCGGAGCTAGAGATCGAAGGTATGTGGAAGGTCTATATGGATGGATCCGTCAATAGCCAGCATAGCGGAGTAGGACTGCTATTGATCTCCCCCAGGGGAGACACGCTGCATCTGTCCATCCGACTTCACTTCAAAGCTACCAACAACGAGGCCGAGTACGAGGCGATCCTGGCAGGATTACAAGTGGCCCGACACATGGGAGCTCGTCGAATCACTGTCTATTCGGACTCGCAATTAGTGGCCCAACAGGTGGCGGGTGGTTTCGAAGTCAGATGTGAGCGGGTGTAAAGGTATGTAGCCCTATATGAACAACTAAAAAATACTTTCTCGGAGGTCATCTTGCAGAAGATATCTCGGTCGGACGATGTGCGGGCCGACGAGTTAGCCAAGCTGGCCAGTTCCATATCTACCTGGCGGCTGGAGGGGCCCAGTGTGACGGAAACAATGGTGGCTCAAATCGGAGGAGAAGTCGGAATGGATGAACCCGCAGACTGGAGGGATCCTTACATAGCGTCCTCCGAGACGGATCCCTGCCGAATGAAGGCCCAAGGAGTCGGTTGTTTCGCAGACGGGCGGAGAGGTTTACACTGGTCGGGGATCAGTTGTACAAGAGAGCCTATGCCCGACCCCTCCTAAAATGTGTCGAGCCGGAAGAGACTCGTTACGTAATGCGAGAGGTGCACGAGGGCATCTGCGAAAGCCATATTGGAGGGAGATCCCTGTCCCGAAAGATCCTTTTGGCGGGTTACTTTTGGCCCACCTTGCAGGCGGATTTGCTAACTTCGTGGCCAGGTGTAAGGCCTGTTAGAGGCATCAACATGCCTCTCATCGCCTCACGGAGCCGTTAAGAGTTTCTACAGTCTCGTGCCCGTTCGACCAGTGGGGAATGGACATTGTGGGACCTTTCCCCATTGGGCCCCAGCAGAAGAAGTTGTTGATTACTTTTCTAAGTGGGTGGAAGCCGAACCTCTGGCCAAAATCACAGAGGGGGCGGTAATGAAGGTTCTATGGAAAGATATTGTCTGCAAATATGATATTCCTCATAAGCTGGTGTCGGACAACGACAGACAGTTCTCTGGACGAAGACTAAAGGAATGGTGTAGGGGTTAGGCATTCAGCAGGCTTTCACCTCCGTTGCCTACCCTCAAAGCAATGGGTAAGCGGAGGTGGTCAATCGGGAAATACTACGAGGGCTCAGAGTAAAGCTGGATCATGTCGGAGGCAGTTGGGTCGAAGAACTCCCCAACATTTTGTAGTCCTACCGAACTACCACGAAGGAAGGAATCGGAGAGAGCCCTTTCCAGCTAGTCTATAGAGCAGAGGCCGTTATCCCGGTGGAAGTAGGAAAGGAGTCCCCGCGGCGGCGACATTATCGCAAGGAAGATAAATACTAGGAGCGTCTGATTGATCTGGACCTCATATCGGAGGTATGAGACAAAGCTGCGGTAAGGTTGGAAGCCTATAGAAGGAGGATGCAGTTAGCCTACAATCGTAGAGTGATTGCCTGCAGCTTCGAGGAGGGCGACCGAGTCTGGAAGAGAATTAAACCGGTAGGCGATCTGGGGAAGTTAGAGCCGCAGTGGGACGACCCCTACGTTGTCGTCAAAAAATTTACAGGAGGTAGCTACTATCTAGAAGACCACGAAGGGAGGAGGTTGGAAAGGCCTTGGCATGCGAAATATCTCCGCCTCTACTATACTTCGTGAGTCGCCGTGTAATGCACTTTCGTGGATATATGTTTTCACTGCTTCACTGCCTTGCAATATAATTAATAAAGGATGTGGATGACGTGTCATGCTGTAAATGTTAAGTCTCTGATTAAACCCTACAACCTCTCGGTGTGTGGGCTTGGCCTCGGAGCTGTACATGCTCGGCCAAGAGCAGATTAAACCCTACAACCTCTCGGTAGGCTTGGCCTCGGAACTATACATGCCCGACCAAGAGCAGATTAAACCCTACAGTCTCTACAGGGAATCACGTTAAATACAGGGAGTGCAACGATAGATCAAGTAAATATTTGCTCTAAGATCAGAGAATTCAAAAAGAAATAAGCCACAGCGGGTGGAGGAGGATAGGACGAGGATAAGCACATAGTAACGAGTGCCCTACAAAGTTCGCTCTTCGGGGGGAAGGTCATCCCAGACACGTTGAATGGTTATTGCACTCAAATCGGAGCCCGGCTTTAATAATTGGTCCTTCTCCAATTGTCGGATGGCTCCGTGGAAGCCTTGCTTAAGGGTCTTGAATGCTTGTGCATCCACCTGGGCGGCGTACTCCTCCGACTCCAAAATTTGGCCTTGTAGGCCGCCTCCATCTGAGATACTTGGGGTCATTGTTGTAAAAGTCGGCCTAGGCGCCCGCCTAGGTGCCACCTAGGCGCTAGGCGGCACCCCACCGTGGTGCCGCCTAGCGCCGCCTAGCACCACCTAGGCGCCGACTAGGCGCTAGGCGGTAGTCCTCCGCCCAACTACCGCCTAGCGATTTTTACAACCTTGCTTGGGGTTCAGAATCTTTTGGCCGTTGCTGGACCTTGGGCACGATTTCGGCCTCGGGCAGCTTGAGTGCCTCCACCTCTAGTAGCAGGCGCGCCTGAGCTTCTTGTACTTCGTGGAGCTTTTGAGAAGCAGCCGCAGCTTGGGCGTTAGCGCGGATTACTTGATCCTAGAGATCGGTTGTGTAAGAGCTTGACAGTTCTAAATCGTGGGCTCGCAAAGCCAGTACACGCTCCTGTTCTCCGCCCCGGTCCTCTAGGATTTTCTTAGCAGCCTCCAGAAGATTAACTTGATTGGACAACGCCTCATTGCGGGCCCGGAGTTGCTCTCGCTCTTGCGATAGTTTTTGTAAATCCTCTTCTAGAGCTCGGTTCCTCTCGGACCCCAAGCGTTCCCGGAGTTTGTACCCGTGTAGCGTATCCTTGGCTGCTATCAAGGAGGACAGATAATGATCAGCTCTCTCTCGGAGGACCCGGCTGATCTCTAGTTGCAGGAGGCCGACCTCACGAGCCCGGCCTATTTCTACCTCAGCATCTGCCACCTGCTGCAGGAGATTCTCGGTAACCCCTCCAGAATGCAGTAGGTGGCCCGTGGCCACGCAGTTCGAAGCAACCTGGAGGGGTGAATAAAGATTGTCAGTCAAAAGATGCTGAAGGGAAGGAAGGAGCTTGACCAAGGTATTTACCGCCAATAAGGATTGATGCAGTAGGCCCAGGTATTGGGCTGATCCGGCTACCCGCCACGGCGGGCCTGGAACCCTCGCAACAGGGGGAACGGAGGGGCCGGGGACATCACGGGGTGGGGGAACGTCTTCCTCTGAACTTGAAGCACTTGGGGATACCCCTACGAATAGACTGGGAACTGTCAATAGCCTTCTTCGTCGTTGGGGGAGCCTTCCGATGGGAGCGAGGCGGTCCTGTGACTACCTCTTTACCTCGAGGAAGGTCAGCTGTAGTCGCTGTGGCACTCGTAACGGGAGAAGATACAACAATGGAGGAGGATGGAGGTCCGGTCCCGGCGACTGGGAACTGAGACGCCACATCCTCAGAGGTGGCTGGGCGTAAGCCTCTCTTCAATCGTTTTAGGGGGCGATCTCGTTGGGATCGTCGTTCGTGCCGTTTCTTCCCAGGCACAAGGACAACGGCGGGTACGCCAGACAAAGAAGGGACTTCTTTTTCCAGGGGAGCCTCTGGAAAGGCGACGGGGGGCTCTCCTTGAGAGGCCATGGGTGAGGGTGATATGTCATCGCCATGGAGGATCCTCGGCACTACGGGGCCCGCCAACAACTCTCCCTCCCCTTCGCCACTCTCGGGGGGGATTCCTGCGGGAGTCGAAGATAATAGCCCGGGGATCAAGGCTTGTTCATGGGCCTGGTCCCACTTCAGAAATTTATTCTTCGAAACAGAAAGCAGGGTATCGCCTGCAAGGTAAAAAACAGGAGGGCGTCAGCAAGTACCAATTGAGCATTATATCAAGGGCGAAGCAACTCACGCAAGTTGGAGCTGAGGGAGGTAATCTTCGGACTAATCTCCGCCCGGTAAAGGAGTTCCTCGCACTGCACCAACTGGAGCCCATGGAATTCCATCCCAGCCAGGATACTCTTAGCCCCTTGATATCCCGCATCTTGTTGGAAATCGCCCAGGTCGGGGGTAGGAGGCAAGTTATCCAGCCAATGGATATCGTTGAAAGGACGCTCGGGGAGCCGGATATAGAAAAACCTCTCCTTCCACCCCTTGTGAGAGGAAGGAAGACCTCTCAAAAATTTATGACCATCACGAGTGGTGAAGCCAAACACCCCATGGGTTCCGACAGGAGCAAAAAAGAAATGGAAGAATCGCGGGGTGTTAGAGGAATGTCGAAAAGTTTGAAAAAAACTAGAGCCCCGCTCATCTGAGCGAAAGCATTGGGGGCCAGTTGGTGGAGCGGGATGCGGAAATAATGTGCAACATTCATGAAGTAAGAGGGGATAGGAAAGCGTAGCCCTAACTCCATTTACCCTATGAAGAAGGTGTAAAAATTCTCATCGGTGGTTACCGGCCGTTGATCGGCGGTGGGGACCCTCACCTCCCAATCTGCTGGAATGCCATATTTTTGACAAGCGGCTTGGAGGGAGTCCGACTTCACCTTGGAGGAGATAGTTTCATACCACTCAGAATGAAACCCCAATTCCCCTAAAGAGCATTCATCCGAGCTTGAAGACTTCTTTATCTTTCCCATTGGACACGAGATGTAGAAGGAGGGGCGCGTAGAACAGAGGAGAAGGTACGCTCGCCGGGAGAACGCTAGCGAGAAGAGCAAGTAGGAGAGGAAAACTCGGGACGACAGCTAGGGTAAGGCTGCCGTAAGGCGCCGTCACCCCCACTTTTATAGGAAAGTGGCACCTCCCCCGAGGCAATCGAAGGCCAGCATGTCGAGGATCGACTAGTTATCAATTGTCGTCGCTTCGTATAGCCCGCTGTGCGCCGAAAAGCGAGGAAAAAATACGCGTGGCCCTGTCGCATACGCTGGGCAACCACGGTACCTCAGATGCCACAAAATTAGAAGGAGTCAGGGGACACATTCAATGAAACAGCCCGGGTCAAGAGACTCGGGGAATATGTCCAAAAACCCGAACGGGAAAAAAAAAATAAAAAGGGGGGGGGATAACAGGCTTCTAGGATTCCGGCCAGGACGGGTGCAAAGGCATAAGATCCAGGTGAGTTCAACTTCTTCATCCCGGCACTAGTCTGATCAGTCAGCCACACTTCCTTCGATCAGACTTAAGGGAAGGGACTTGTGATGGGGCTGGGTGGCCTGAGCCCGACACGAGGGATGAAGAAGTAGGGACACGACATGACCTTCTCTCCCGAGTCCCCGGGACCTTCTTTCAGTAGCGCACTCGGGAAGGCCGGTCCGAGGGTCCTTCGCATGAGCCCCCTGGCAAGCCGGGCCCCGAAGAGTAATTCGGGAGATATCGGCCCCTGAAACCCGAGCTCCCTCGGGAGGCAGGCTCCTTGCAACGACCGACCTCGGATACTAATTAGGAAAAAAGTCCGCATGCCCCCCCATAAAAAGGGCTCCACGGGGGAAAGGAGGGTAACGATGCCGACGGTTTCGAGGGATATCCCTTCATCACCGAAAGCAGGGGGCGTGGCTCAACTGTCGGAGTCGTGGCACCGAGAAAGGGGGGCACGATCAGTCTGCCGACTCCAGTATAAAAGGTAATTCAACCCCTCCGGTAAGGGGGGTTACGATCTCTCGTCTTTGCATACTATCTTTCTTCCTCACTACCAATCGGACAAACTACTAACTTGAGCGTCGGAGTGGACTCCGTCGGACCCCTGCCGGTGTGTCCCCTTAACGCTTGTGTTACTTTCGCAGGACCCCCCAAGTTCCTCAGCGACGTAGTCATCCCCGCCGGGGTTGAGCCTCAGTGACTGGTCATCGCCGACGACTCCTTCCGGAACAGATATGATATATTTATGTACATGTAGGGAACACATTCTACTACAATATATACTTGGGCCAATACTTAATTTTGAGTTTTAGAAAATTATGAGGTTTCCATAACTAGAATATTACCAGAATTAATACTCCCATCCGATGCACAAAACTAGTCTTTTTTTTTATTTACAAGGGGTATCCAGGCTTACGCCCGACTAATCCACTTGACTGACCGACCTTGCCCCACAGCATTCAACGAGAGTCCCCACCGGTCAACTAGGGTAAATCGCGGGACGGAGACACGTGGCGACTTCACCACTTGTGATATCGGTATCCGATGGCCCGACCACGCAACAGTCTGTGGCGATTTCTTCCGTCAGCATACTGCGCGCTCTACCAGGGAGGAATCAAACCCGAGAAGTAAGGGATCATCTAAGTGAGTCATTACCAATCACGCCATGCCCGCGGGGGCACGGTGGCTACTTTTTCTATTATAAGGTATTATTAGTTGATATACTTGTTATATTTATATTTTTATAGGTTGTTATTCTAAATTTTAATTCACTTAATTATGTTTAGTTTAATAATTGGAGGAGGAAACACGGTGGCACGAGGCCTCATGCGAGGGGACTCGCTATCACATATTGCCCCCATGAGACCACACGGTCGTGCGAGTCCGCTCTACCAAGAGGTCTCGTGGCAACATTTTTTAAATGTTTTTTCCTTTATTTTTTTTGAATTTTGAATTTTTTCCTTTTTATTTTTAAATTGTTAATTCTATCCCCTCTTAATTTTTTTTCCTTTCTCTTCTATGATTTATTTTCTTATTTCTTTCTTTGTTAAACACATGGAATTATTTTTAGGAAAAAAGTTTCTTTGTCTCTTTGAATTCTTTCCCTCCTTCACCCATTTATATGGGTTAAATACAAAAACTATGAGAGGAAAAAAAACTCTTTAAAGATAAAGGGGAAATTCTGTTTAAGAATAGATTAGACAAATTATTAGAAAAGATAAAAAATCAAATATAATATACTTCTTAAATTCTATTATGATTGAATTAAATTATTTTAGTTTAATTTTAAACTATTAAATAAATTAAATTAAATTAAATTTAAACATACGGTAAATTGTAGAAAACTCCCCAATCCCCATTTGATCTTTTGCTTCCACTCCCCATTTGATAAATTCTTTGCATTTACTCCCTGATGGATTGAGTATAAAAGAGTGAAAATTAGGTATACATCAGTGAAAAATGAGTATAAAAGAGTTAAAAGTGAGTATAAAAGAGTGAAAATTGAGTACACAGTTTCTTGATGTGGTGGATGAAACCTTACATATTCAAATTTCTAACTTTTATACTCAACTTTCTTCAAATAATACTCACAGAACTGTCTTGTCAATCCCATCAGGGACCGTATGCAAAGAAAATTTTGAATGGGGATTGCATGCAAAGTTGAGTTTGAGTTTGGGGTGTTTAAGAAAATTTCCCCTTAAACATACTTGATACTAAAAATTTTAAATAAGATAAAAATTATATTGAAAATTAATGTCATCAACTCATATATATATATATATATATATATATATATATATATATATATATATATATATATATATATATATATATATATATAGTCGCCATCTCTTTATCCTTTTACTAAATTATAAATTTTTTAATAAATAATTTTTTAAAAAAATAATTTTTTAATTAATATATTTTATATTTATAAAAATACTGGAACTATATCATCATGATATGGTATTGAAACCATATCGTTCTAGTTATAAATCAAAACTCCGACATGATTCGAAATTTTAAACCTTAGGCGTGTTGTGAAGCTAGCTTCGCTTATTATGCCTGAACTACAATAATGTTAAGCAAGAAACAACTAGCTAACTAAACTAAACCATCGGGACCATGTACAAATCTTAGAAAATATCCCAAAGGTCAAAAAAAAAAAACATAAAATGTAAAGTGAGTGTAAGAGAAAAATGCATGACATAATATATCTTATAAAAGAATCTAACGAATAACAAATAATCAAGGTTATTAATTTTTACCGATCTAACATCATTTTGCTCAAATATTTTCTCTATTAGGGAATACACCTATATACATATTTTATAGGGGAAGGCAACCCTATAATGTGTATATCAAAAGGATATATCATATGAGTGAATAACTCATAATTCACCTAATACAAAATGCATCATAAACATGTATAAATATACATATAGTGAACGTTCCAAAATCCACTTTAGTAAAGCTGCGGTGTATATATATATATATATATATATATATATATATATATATATATATATATGGGGTTAACGACCCATGATCTAATCGGTTATTTGACGCTAGGTAGAATAGCGATTATTCTGTGGTTGAAATTTGAGAGGAATTGTGGAGAAATGCAAGGCACTAGAAATGGACAAATGATGAGAAATGGTTGTCTCTAGGTTACCCAAAAAAAGAGTTTTATTCAATAACAAAAGATAATTCCTAACACCAACTAAACAAACACTTATATAGACTCAAAACCCTAACATACAAAAGAAAGGAAAAAATAATAATAGACTCAAAATCTGAAAATCCTAAAATGCAAAAAACTAAAATAATTCTCTTCGGAGCTTCTGAAAAAGACTTAAACATCATGTTTTTGGGCCTATGACTGGCTGTAATAAAAAATTATGATCTTTGAAAACTGAGTTTAGAGTAATGCCATTAGAATCAACAAAATAAGGACTTAAGTGTTTCACATTAAAGACATAAGACATCTTCAGGCTCGACCTGTAAGTATTAACATTGATCTTCTGCAATATCTCGCAAGGTCCAATCTTTCGATCTTTAAGCTGACGACGACGACAGTGTGAAATTGATCCCTCACTGTCCATATTGAGATAACGCATCATAGAAATAACATTTCCTTCTCCAGTGAAGAAGTCATGCATCCCTTAGTGATGGCATCCCTTGGTGATGCCAATATCTAATTCTTTTGCAGTGTTCCAGACTTGTTAAGGCATATGTTTGTATGCGCTTGAAGAATTTTTGGCTTCTTGTCCTTATTAAGGATAGAAATTGTTTCCACGTAATTGATTTTGAAAACAAGTTGCTTGTACGTTGCAGAAAGTCTTTCGCATATCGCTTTGGCTGTTTTCTCTTCTTCATTGCAATGTCAATGTCTTCGAGGTTAACTTGGCCATTGCCATCTCTATCCAACTCAAAAATTTGCTTTCTTCTTTCTCAGTGTAACTGAAGAAGTCTTTCCGGTTGTCTTTGATAATTGGTGCATCCTCCACCAAATTAGAAAGTACGCCTCCAACCCTTGAAAAACTCAGATTTGAAAGAAATCCATCAAAATATGATTTCTTTCCATTAACTAATTCCTTTATTATTTTCAAGTAATTAGACTTTGGAGCTTCAAAAACTGCTGTTCTTCGTGTGTTTCCTTTGAAAACCCCAATTACTTTCTCGTCCATTAATTATGTACTTTCTATGAATTTGATTGACAATGACAAGAGAGAGCTGTGCATATCTACTCCAGCCATATAGTAAAGTGGTTGAATCAACAACATCAAGGTATATCACCAAGTGGTCTGCATTACTTCCCTTGGGGAAGTACTGGAAAATGTCATAATAGAGTTTCTTGGTGTTCATTTGGGAGAAATTTTCGATTGTCCATTTATATTTGCATGTCGGAGGATCCTCCACTCTTGATGTAGAGCTAATATCTCCTCATCCTCTTGTTGCTCACTGCCTTTATTCAACCACGTCAATTTGTATGACTTAGGATGACGATTTGTCTTCAATTGTAATTTTTGAACAACAGCACAACATTCTTGCAACTGTCACTGTCGATGATAATTTTATAGACTTCATCTATAATTGTGCAAGTCGTGTGGAAAATATTGATTCTCAACTAATCATCCCCCGAATTTCCCTTAGGAGTCAGCAGATTATGGCGAACGACTAAAGTCTCATGGCCATCACCATAAAGCACCTCGTCAACTTCATCATCGTCGTACACTGACTCACTAATCGCCTCGGTCTCGTGTTCTATGTCCTCAATCAAAATTTTTTTGTCTTGTAATAACTGTTGGACAGAATGTGAATCCTGAGTTTTGATCACCCCTAATCATTGACTTTCTGTTCTATGACTTTTCACTAACTAGGGCACCTTGGGAACTTACATCCTGTCTCAATGTATGAAGTCGTTGAGATTGAGTGTATCCAAAGAGAAGAAAGTGATCTTTCATCTTCTTCTCCATTTTCTTCGAATTCAGGATCTTGGCCTTGTCCTATCGGTCTTGTGAGCGTCGCAATTGCACCCATCATGCCGATGCTTGGCCCTTGAGTTTGATGGCAACCAATTTAACTTTCACACGATCAGACACTTTCTAATAATAAAAAAATATCGCCCCTTCGTTAATCCAATCAACAAAATCCTTTGCTTGTAACGTACCAGAAAACTAGGGCAGATCAACCTGAAAACTGAAGTCTACATGATGCTTCTCTGATTGTGATATGGGGCTTTAAAAGCGGAACCATTATCAAGATAAAAGATCTCATGATATTCAAAATCCTGTGCCGTTAGACGCTTGGTTAATTTTGCGACTACGATGTAGGACTTCCTCATTTGGAACTTTTCCATTACGACCACGACCGTGAGGATCCGCTATTGAAACTGATGAAGTCTCTTCGAAGCAATTGTTGAGGCTCTAATATCAACTGAGGCCAAGCAGAATAACGATTATTTTGTAGATGAAGTTAGAGAAGAATTGTGGAGAAAAGCAAGGCATAAGAAATCAACAAACGAAGTGAAATCGCCGTCTCTAGGTTTTATTGAAAAAAAGAGTTTTATTCAATAACAAAAGATAATACCTAATATTAACTAAGCAAATATTTATATATATCCAAAATCATTAGATGCAAAAAAAAATACTCTAATAGAAAAGAAAAAATCGTAATAGACTCAAAATCCAAAAAAATCCTAAAATACAAAAGACTAAAATAACTAAAAAAAAAAGATAAAATCTTTAGAGTCTTTGAAAAGACCTTAAACAACATTTATTTTTTGGGCCCAAGATCGGGCATTACGAGTTTAACCCGAATAAAAAATTTTGGCCTCTGAAATTTTAGGCCCACCTACATCCATATTACTAAAGCCTACAAATGACGACAAAGACCTAAGGATCCTTTCTAAACTTATAGGCAATGCTTTGTAATATAATAATTTATTTTGTTTTATTAATTTAATAAAGTAGTTATCAATGTTGTCAAAAACGATTGCTTCCTTCGCGTAGCGAAGCGCGAAGCTTGCGCTTCTGCGAACTTAGAAGCGCGAAGCTTCCAAGAAGCATGCACTTTGTGCAAAAGCGAAGCGTTCACTTTTATGCGTAGCGCAAACTTTCCATTTTTTTAAAGTTTTCTTCATCGCCATGCTGCCACCGCTGAGTCTTCTCTTTGTCGCCATGCTGCTACACTGCTTTTTCGATCGTGGAGAGGTAAGTTCTTCTCTGATAAAGTTGTATTTCTTCTCTTGTTTTTCCATCAATCCAACCCAGCATCTTGTTGTTCGCGAGTCCCAGCGGCGCCGGAAGCGTCGCTGGACGCCTTTGGCACCGCCGGAAGGGTCCCGCGACACTTTCGGTGCCGCCTGGGATGCGATCGACGCTGTAGCCGTCGCAAAGATACGATTTTAGGGATTTTAGGATTTTAATGATATTAATTTTCTTTAATTTTGATTTAATTAAATCAAACAATTCCCACTTAAAATAAAAAAATTCTAATAAATTTTATTACTTAATATAAGTCAGTTTTAAAATATAAAAATATGATAGATTTTATTAATTTATATTAATCAGATTTAAATATATAAAAAATATATTTAAAATTAAAAAATTAAAATTTTTTATTAATTCATAAAAATCAATAAATCAGATTTAAAATTTAAATTCATAAAAATTATATTTAAAATTAAAAAAATGATAAATTTTATTAATTACACTTAAATATATTTAATATGATAATAAATAAATAAATTATATTAATTCATATAAATCAGTAATCAAATTTAAATATATAAAAACATATTTAAAATAAAAAATTCTAATAAATTTTATTAATTCATATAAATTAATATATCAGATTTAATCATTTAAATATACAAAAAATATATTTAAATTAAACATTTTAATAAATTTAATTAATTGATATAAATAAAATATAATAGTCCTTTTGTTTATTACGTTTTTTTCCTTAAATCTCGCGCTTCACCTTGCGCCTTGCGCTTTTGACAACTATGGTAGTTATGCAACTCTTTCCAAGCTCAAAGTCGGAGCTCTATAACATAAGTAATTTATTTGATTTCTTAATTCATTATAAAACACAATTTCTTCATCGCATGGAGCTGAAACTTTATGATATTAGTATTGCATTCCTTATTTTATTAATTTAATATACGTAATCACAACTTTTTAGAACCCAATACCTATACTTTATAAGAAAAGTAATGGTTTCATTATTTTAATAATTTAATATGAGTAATACGTGTCACCTTTAGATAGCAGAGCCAAAACTCTATAATAAGTGTCATGCATTCATTATATTGTTAATTTGATATGAGTAATCACATAGCTTCTTCACAGTGCGGAGCTTAAGCTCTATGGTATAACAATTTTATATATTTGGTATAAGTAGTTACGCTTTAGTATTAAATTGATTAACGAGGTTTTTTCAACCTCGGGCGACCAGCCGGGCCTCACGGAAGTTTCTCACCGGCCACCAGGGTAAATCGGGAAGCGCTCGCGATGGGCAGTCTAGAAGCCCAGTGTCCCAAGGTTCGCGCCTCATTTGGAGTAAAAATTCCTGCAAATACGCTTTGGTATTAAAGATTTCATGTGTGCAAGCTATCTCATGTTAATCAACATTTCAATAAAAGGACAAGCTACAATGGATAAACAACTATTAATATAAAAGGACAAGCAATATAGGAGAAACTTTCAAGCAACTAAAGATAAGTTCATAAATAATTCTTTTCTAAAATAAAATTACAATTAATCTCATAGCATCTATTTCATCAATTTATATTTTACTCAAAACAAATTTGAGAAAAAAAGCACGAACAATCACCTCTATTGAAAAATCTATTTCGACACTTGGGGTAGTCACATCTTGACAGAAGTAATCACAATCACAAATGAAATACCAAAAAACTCACCTAGGAAAAACGTTACAAATGGTGGAAATCATAGATGCAACATGCTGCCCTAAAATATCACGAGAATGATTAATAGTCATTCAGCTGTGAATATTTTCAAAAATAAAAAAGAACACAAGAATTCTCCTTCCAATCTAAAGGGAATCATTGCCCTAGAACAGATCAAAAGAGATCACACGCCATAGGAAGAAGAAACCACAAGGTCATGTCGAGAATTTCACCAAAATTTGACATCAACTCACTACTGCCCCAATCTTTACAGAGAGCGGGATGAGACAACTTGATTGTTGCTCAAAGAAGTAAAGTGTTCGAAACTTTGGGGGTGTTGATTGCAGGTAGTGGAGCTGTGTCAAGTGAAAGAAGAACAAAACAATCTCATGTCGGCAAAGTTGGTTCCAATCAACAGCAAAGTGGTGTCTTTTCCAGAAGAAGGTGGTAGCAGAGGGCACAAGAGAGCTCGGACTACTCGTCTCAATGAAATGCTTCGGCGGATGAGAGAGTGACAGTGACTTCTCTGTTTGTTGCAATTGGTGGCAGTGGCAACTGATCTCTTGACTACTTGGAACTTGGAAGATGGTGCTCCAGGCTGATTATTCTTGAGAGAAGAAATTGGGAGAGTTGGGGAGAAGTTTGGTGGTGCTCGCACAAGAAGACAGGAGGTGGCCGACATCGCTCATGTGATAGGAAAGAATAGAAAAAAAATTGAGTCGGGAGAGAGGTAGTGGTCAACACAAACCAAGTAGTGTTTCTAGGGTTACTCTCTTAACCTCCAAACGATTAAACCAGACCAACCAATCCAATTTTTTTTTCTGGTTCAGGCTCAGCTAGAATTTATTTTCTTTTGGATTATAGCAGTTTTCTTGTCAGGCTTTCTTGAAATCTCCAGGTTGTGTTGCTTCCCGTGTTTCTTAATGTTTTTGTATTTTGTAGTATGTATTGCTTAATCATCTGAACTTGGATATGCTTCATTGTTTTAAAATTTCTTTTGGCTTGGTGTAGCCAGTGTACATTTGTTGACAAGGTTATGTAGCATTTCAGGCAGTCAAGAACTCTCCATACTGTCTAGAACCACTGGTGCTACGAATTCTACCTCCAATTAAATCTGTGCTGGAAAAGGTGAAGCTTAGTAAGATTATGATTCTTGTGATATTTTATTTTCTTGATGTAACACACATTCCGAGTCATTTGGTCTTACAATTATTGATATGCCTCAGCCTCAGTTACAGCCTACTGGTTTAGTTGCTGGCTCTCTGGACCTTCTGATCATGCTGTTGAAAGTAAGTTTTCTGCATGCTTATCTACTTATTCTTGATGTGAACAATTTGAAATATTCTTTCTCTTCATTCTACTTATTCTTGATGTGAACAATTTGAAATATTCTTTCTCTTCATTCTACTTATTCTTGATGCGAGCAATTGGAAATATTCTCTCTTCATTGACATGCTTACATCCATTAAGTGCTATTCCATGTCATAGAATTCTCCTGCAGACGTGGTAAAAGCAATCTTTGATGCTTGCTTCAACCTTGTAATTGAAATTGTCCTTCAAAGTGACGATCATGCAGAACTGCAGGTATAGTTATTTGTTTATCTGTAGTGTTAGTGTAGGTTTTTTTTTTGTTTTTAGTTTATATATTTTGCACTCACTCCAGTAATTAAAATTCAGAATGCAACAGAATGTTTGGCTTCCTTCCTCTCTGGAGGCAAACAAGATTTGTTAGTATGGGCTGGTGACTCAGGTCTTGCAATGAAAAGTTTACTAGATGCTGCTTCTAGGTAATGTTGGTCTAAGAATTTATCTTTTTATAAACTGCGAATCATCCTAAATGCTTTGTTCAGTTTCTTATATTTTTTATTCTAACAAGAATTTTCATTTATCTGTAAATTGACCATTTATTTTTATCAAGATTGTGATTGTATGTCATAATGGTTTACATACTTATGATTTATGAGTAACCTTTGTAGTTCATAAATGAGGTTACTTTGATTATATGCGTTATCAACTTAAAATATGAAGTTCAATTAATTCAAAAGGTGCAAATGAGATTGAGGTTCACATCATCAATTTTTGGTGAATTTTTGGATTGAGAATTGTGTCAAACTATGAATTGTAAGGTTCAAATAAAAAATTATAAGATATGTTACAAAGATTTTACTTTATTCAGAATTAGTTTTGATATCCAATATTGTAAAATAATACAATATTCTATTCAATAACCAAATAGTAAGGATGAAGCATGTTGATGATGATTTATAACCAAAATCATGGTTTGAAATTTGGTTCTATTCTGGGCGAAACAGACAAAATTTACCATTCTGCCTGCCGCCTAACATCGATACCGCAGGGTTGGAAAGGTTGTCCTGATCCCGTGGTGAACTCCGCGGGTTCGTGGAGGCCGCTGCGATCCCGCGGTGGTGATACCCGCTGGCGCAGGTGCGATGTAGAGAAAAGAAAACTTAGGTTTTATTAATTAAATTTATATTAATAATTTAATTTATCTCCTAGCTAATATAAATAGTTTAATCAAAACCAAATAAAACTATCATATTAATTATATATATATATATATATATAATTTGTTTTAATTACGAAAATATATAATAGAATATTTATTTATTTACTTACCGTATGGAGGCATTATGATCTCATAAACAATAACAACAAACAACAACCAATCCTTTCTCATTCATTGTGATCTCATACTTTTTTTAAAAATGATTTATATTATTTATTTTTTAAAAATATTTAGATTAATTTTTCTTTAATTAATATATTTTATATTTAAAAAATACTGAAATAATATGGGCATGATACGGTACCAAATCCGTATTGTTTCGGTCATAAATCGAAACTCCTATACGACTTGAGATTTTAAACCATGATGAAGATATATACATTCATGTACTAAAAGAAATGATTAAATGGTCAAAATGAAGACAACTTTAACATGACACGGCTTGTAAAGCACCTTTGTTTTCATGTTTATTGCCATTTAGTTTAGTAATGTGACACAACTTTTTGCTCTTGTTTTTAGGCATCAATCTACCTAGACTTTCTTCCAACTCAGTGTCTACTTGATAAGATTTTCTTGGCGGTCAATTTTGACTTTGGGATTCTTCTTTTTTTACCTCTTTCATGTAATATCCTTTCTTTGTTCTTTTATAAATAATTATTTATTTTTTAAAATATTCGGTTTAATTAAATTTCTCAATGACAGTTGTCGATTCTGTGTAAGAACCTCATTATTTTACACATGAATTTTAATGTATCATATGGTACATCATTAATTGCATGATTTTTTTAGTCTTTATTTTTTAACTATGATCATAATGAACTTGTGTGGGTATTTCTTGGCTTTGTTTATAAATTCAGTTGTACCACTTTCATTAAGCAATCTGACTATATGGTAGCAGTATCAAATGGAATACTAACCTGTATTATTGAACATATTTAATAATAGCAAAGCAATAAATCAGAGAGCTACAATGTTATGGCATATGATACCTAAACCTGGTTAGACCACACAAAAACTAGCTTTTAGTACCCATTAGTGAACCAATTGGATCCATATAGTTCTAGCTTTTAGTTCTCCATAGAGGATGACAAGGAGCATCTAGCGGTTTGAGTGAGTAGATGTGAAATGGAGGTGTTGTATAGTCATTAACTTGATGCAGTGGACCCCTTTTGGTGATTGGGATTGATCATGCGTTTTAATATTTGGGTAAATAGTTTAAGTTATGATTGCTTTTGCATCTGATGTGTGTATTTGAGTCATGCAAGATTTGGAGATATACATATAGAGATGACATGGTAAGACCAAGGTCAGTGGATACTTGATGACTCGAGGTCCATGGAGATCAAAGGATGACGTGAGACATCCGTAGACTGCAGGACAAAAGAATTGGAGTGTTACTATGCCTAGGGGGCTAATTATGTATGTAGGAAGATTGTGAAGGATGACACATGGAGCAAGTTGAGGGTTCAGGTGCATCTGAGGGATGCGAAGCCTGACGGCCTCGTGGCGCATAAATACATAAGTAAATTCTTTGTGAGGGTACTCAAGGGGAGAGGGTAGAGCTCAACATAAGCAAACTCAAGCTTCAAAATGATCGTATTGGGTTCCATCGGCTAGTAATGGATCCAATTGAATGGTAGTCAACGTCGATAGATACCTAATGACTTGAGGTTCATAAAGATTGTAGAAGAATGGCATGATACATCTAAGTTACTACAAGATAGGAGAATTAGAGGGCTAGTGTGCCTACGAAGTGAACTATGTAGGCGGAGTGTGAAGGATGCACGGGAAGTGAGCCGAGGGTTCGAGTGCATCCATGGGATAAGAAGCGACAGGAGACAACATTGTAGCGGTTGCATCCATGGGATAAGAAGCGACAGGAGACAACATTGTAGCGGAGTAGCTGCATAGGTAAATTCTTTGTGAGTTGAGTGTACTCAAGGAGATAGGGTAGAACTCAACATTAACAAACTTAACCTTAGAATTGGTTGTATTAGATCTAGTTCATTGGTTGTTGGGGAACCCAATTCCCTAATGTCTATGTAGAGTTCTGGGGATTTTGGTTGTGTCCAATTGAATAATAGTGGTCATCAATGGATTGGTGATGGCTGAGCCAACTTGGTAGTCGACCCAGGTTGTTCATAGTCCAACCAATTAGGGAGTCGACTGATATGATATCACTCGATTGATGTAAGAATTTAGGCGACTCATGCTACAACAAAAAAGCTAGAGAGTTATTGATGGAAAAATTGTGCAATTTCGACCGAATCAATAATGACTAGAGTGCATCAATTGACTGATGGTGCAAACTAGTTGATTGATAGGCACTAGCACAATAGAACAGTAAAGTCTAGTAGCTGAGTTTGGAGGGCTATAAAAAGGGGGTGAAGAAGACTCATTTAGAGTCGATGCTTATTGGGATATTCTTATGATCATTTAATCTCATTGTAATTTTTCTCTTCTTTCTTTTGTAAAGCTTCCTTGTATTCTTTGAAAGCGTGTAAGAGGTTTTTCCATCTCTGGATCTTGACCGAGGAGGAAATACATAGCATTTTCAGGAGTGATCATTGAAGGATCATAGGCCGTGGAATAAAAGTTTTGGGAACTGCCAAACTACATAAACAAATGTTTTAACTTGGTAATTTCATTTAGTTTTCATTTTCGTTGTAAATTTATTGTTTTAAACTAACCATGCTAAAAGAAACGGTATGCACCCTCTCTACCTTTTGGCATCTAAACTTCACGGTCCCAAATGTTATCA
The DNA here is from genome assembly GCA_024364735.1 of Boesenbergia rotunda. Classification (NCBI taxonomy): domain Eukaryota; kingdom Viridiplantae; phylum Streptophyta; class Magnoliopsida; order Zingiberales; family Zingiberaceae; genus Boesenbergia; species Boesenbergia rotunda. Next base: position 66,814 of record JAGFNQ010005388.1, on the reverse strand, counting down.
CTTACTGATGAGTAGATTTTAGGTATACTATAAGGGAATGCACACAAATCATACATTGTCAATACACAATTTTTGTCAAATTTGGTATTGGGGACGATTGGGGACTTTGTTGGATAGTCAAAGATCTAAGTTTTGATTGCATTCTATTAGTAGAATCAATGAAATCAAAATCAATAGGAAAAATAAAAAGTGAAAGAGATAATAATAAAATAATTTCATATTTGAGATTATATCATGTCCCAAAATCTTAAAAAGAATAATGTCTATTATATGTCATCGCATTTGTAATTATTAATTATTTAATCAAGTTTGTAATGTAATATAATGTAATCTTGATTACATTGTTATGTTTGGTAATGAGTTGTATGTAATCTTTGATAACCATTATAAGTTGGATTCCTTTGTTTGGTGAGGGGTAATCCATCCTGTAATGTAATCAAGATTGACGACCGACGACCGACGACCGCCGCCAGCCGGCCGTGACCATCGACCGGTCGGCGGCGGAGATTGACGACCTTCGCCGACTGGCCGTCTCCATCGATCGGCCGCCGCCGCCGACGGCCGGCGACTGGCGGCCGCCGACGACTGGCGGCCGGCGGCCGCCGACGACCGACGACCGGCGGCCGGCCGGCGACCGGGCGGCGGCCGGCCGGCGACCGCCGTCGGCCGACCGGCGATCGGCGAACCGCCGGTGACCGACGACCGTCGCCGCCCGACCGATGACTTTACAAGCTGTAATGTAATCCAGATTACATAGGTTTTGTTTTGTAATCCAGATTACAAATCATCAACCTCTTTTGTAATCGAGATTACATTACTTTACAATTTTAAAATTATTCTAAACAAAGGAATCCAACTTGTAATGTAATCTTGATTACATTATAGGGTGGATTACACCCTACCAAACGTAGCCTAAGTGATACTAATACTAAAATAATTTTTTATTATGGATTACTGATAAAACTAGATTGCTATTTTTTTTTAAAAAAAATCTCCTATTACATTCAAGTTACTTAAGAGGGTGATAAAGGCTTTCCCTTGTGAGTTTTGTGAGATGATAACCCTCATCCCCAAAGCCCCCGCTAGCTATCCCACGAGCAATACGAAGGACATAAATTACAATGACTGACCGACATGTTGCAGGTGGAGAGCTGAATTTTTGCCATGGGATATAGGGATTTATTCCCACCAGCCACCGTGAATCGACCCCCAAACCTTCTAGGTACACACCAAATCACTTAGCAACTCAATAAAGTCTGCGATAATCTGTTTGTCAGATATTCTGGATATCAACCAGTACCAACATAAACTGAGGAAATTCAAACAAGCAATACTAGTAACACTTTTGAAAACCTTTAGTTAATGCACTTCCAACAATCGGACATACGTGAGACCCTCCTACAGATAGGACATAAACATTTACACAGTACAACAATTTCAACGTCACAACTCAGTCACAAAGCAACTAGGTACAATATAATGAATACAGAAAGTCAATTTGATGACTTGGATGAATATGTGTATTTACCGTTAGAAGTTGCACAATCCCTAACGGACTCAAACTTACAAGAATTAGAAAGGTATGACCATGATCATCATAAGTTACCACTTATTTGGATTTTATATTTTGATGAAACAAGAAATATTATAGCACATAAAAATGAGGAGGAAACAAACAGTCAGACTTCTTCACTCCCTCATTCCTTTTTCAGCCCAAAACTATATGAATCCTGCTAAATCTTTAGCTACTACTTCTTCTAAACCATACGAGGTTTGCCTACCAGAAAGTACCATGAGCACTATGGATTATGGTCAAGGGCATCCCCTAAAACTAGAATTCCTTATTATACCAATAATAATCCATTAGTACGAACCATAGGAAGAAGAAGACCTCCAGAAATGACATTCTTTGGTAAGGATTCAGTCCTATTAAATATTTCAGAATGTGACCCACAATTATATGACACATACTTGGAACAATGGATAGTATAGTCTCAGTCAAACGAGCTTATCAAGCAAAACATGAATTAGAGATAGCTTCACAAGGAAATAATATCCTTTATTTTTGTTATGTGATCCATCGATTGCTAACAGTTAGAGATGCTAACACTGAATTAGATGTCAGGCAAAAAGAGGCCATGAGAGACTTAGAACAATTATAATTATTCAATTGAAATTATATCAAACCTTTCTGTAACGACTTCTTAGCTCTTACAGTCGTATCCGGGAATTATCGTAATTTTGCTTTAGGTGAAAGACTGTTTAGTAAACTTCCTAGTCACTTAGGAAAAGAAATTCATAAAGCTTGGATTGATTTACATGTCCCTGCAGTATATGATAACATTGGAGTTAGAATACAACATATTCTAACCATACTAAAAGAAATATGCACTTGCATTCATATCCAAAAACAACCTAAAAATCAACAATATGGGTTTTGCAGTCAAATCTACATCCCATAACAATATGGAACAACTAATCGTCAGACTTATGCCAATATTATTAGTTGTTTCGCCTATAATAAACCAGGATATCTTTCTTTAGCCTATCCAAATAGGAAAAACTTATATAGTAGAGAAGCTACGCTTATCAATTGCACCAACGTAGACCTAATTGAAATGCAATCAGATGTGTCTGATACGTCTATCGATTCTATAGTATCTGTAGAAGACACGGAAGAAGTTACTTCTACAACTGATTATAAGTTAGTAAACTCCTTTCTACAACCTCCCACTTTTCCTTATATAGTGCCAGAAGACAAAGAAACTTATGAAGAAACTATTGATCTTATCCTAAACTTTGATCTTATGTATCATCATTTTATTCCACAAACCTTAACAGATTTATGATCTGATCAAAGAACTTGTGATCATGAATGGAACTTAAAAGATGGAACACATACAGTAGCCTGTTTCATTTGCGGTTATTATCCCTCTATTCTACAACGTGGTACATGCAAACTTTATCGCAAACAATGCTATAATCATTGCTTAGCCTCTATTTTTAACATAACCATTCCCCCTACTCATACTATCCAGGCAGTACTAGAAATACTTTACTAGAACCATGTGTCTCTGTTTTAGCAACTAGATTAAATCTATTAGACATAGAACTCACAACTAAGAGAACAACTAGCCTTTATAGCTAAAGGGAAAAATAGTCTTCCTGCTACTGAACTTGAAAATACACAAAATGTATTCATCCAAACTCCTAGTATCTGCAATACAAAAAATAATGTAGATGTTCGTGTACAATGCATTCTTAATATTCAAGGATATGAATTAACTCTCCGTGAGTTTAATGATAGTGGAGCCACCACCTCTGCAGTTGATGAATCTCTCTTATAATTTTATTTCCAACTCTTATTAAACATATCAACACTCCTCTTATGAGTACTCAGTTTGATGGACAACACATTGCTTGCCATAAATTTGTCAAAAATGTCCATCTTCGCTTTTATACCAATTGTGACACTTTTAGTCGTCCTCTTTAAAAGATCCAACTCTGGGTTCGACCAATGCCGTATAAATCTATTCTTCTCATTCTAGGCCTTACTTTTTTGCTCTCCTCTGATAGAGCTCTTTTTTTAAGACATGACTATGTTACCTTTCTGTCTTCCCTTATCAACGCCCCTATTCTTTCTGAATATTCCTTTGAAGTTTGTGTTGGTAAGCATGGTGATACCCTCCTCCTAGATTCGCCTCTGCCTCTTGAAGACGAAAACCCAACCTCTTGTCCCTATCTCATTAAAGGGTCATGCAAAGCAAAATCCAAACTGAAAATACAAGCCCAAGGAAACTAAACATACTTGGCTTTAATAGCCCAACTACAGAACATGCCCCTTTACTCTCTACCTATTAAGACGAACACCCATTACTTGATTTTGACTTAAACCAAGATGATGAACTTTATCCAACAGATTTTCTTAATCCTACGTATTTATGCATTTTACTTAAAACACAAGACAAGACAGCGTTATTTCTCGATTAGAAAAACTTGAGATTATAGGAGAAAGCCCTACAAAATATTGGGATCTGTTAGTAGGAGCCCTAGAGCCAATTATGTGATGATTGACTAGGGACCTCTTGTATCATATTCTATCATTAATAAAGACATATTTGATTATTATACTTACTTTATATTTGTGCCAAATAACTAAGTATAATAATATCCTTTGGTAGTAGGTTTTTATCTACATCATATTGATTAGTTGAATCGATAGTGAGATGATGTAGATAACACTACACTAAACCATTCCTAGTTAAGCATTAATATTCAGGGACAATATTAATGCATGGAGACTAGCATGTATGTTAATTGATGACTTGAGCTCACAAGTGATGGATATGTGATATCAAGTTGACACATGAGTATACATTAGAGAATGTGTACTGAATTTACCCACCATGAGAAAGTTTTATAGATTATTATATGAGTGTCGTAAACTTTCTCATGTGACTATTAGTATGAATAGTCCTTAGACCTGAAGTCACTACGGTTCCCTACATAAGGAGTTATGTACTTTGATATCGTCAAACGTCACTCGTAACAGGGTGGACTATAAAGCCGATCACTGAGTATATAATGAATTATACGGAGGGATGTGAGTGATGTAGATGAGATCTATTCCTCTCATATGACGAGAGTGATATCTGTGGGCCCCTTGATCGAGTAGGACTATTAAAACACATGACCATGCTCAAATGAGTCAATATGAGATATTGAGCTTATTTGTTTGAGTGAGTCTACTTGGGGATCAAGAAACACAAAAATTGATATTGAGGATGACATGGTCTATGCCTCATAGGTTAATCTAGATATTGAGAATAGAAGGACAAGGTCAACATTGTTATAGTCACAGAGGTTAAGTCGGATCTCGACTTTCTCGTCACTTTGGTAGCAATGATGCATTGCTAGATATCGTTCATTGCTTACGTGCCTAAAGCGGTTTAAACACATTGCCAATGTTACGAGAACTTATTGGGTCACACACTAAGGACACGATGCTTCGGAGATTAATTGATCTTAGTTTGACTAAGATTTGATCCAAATTCGATTAATTGAGTTAGACTCTAAGTGAATCTAATTGGATTATGAGATTTAGTCTAATTTGAGTTAGACTCATTTAAATTAGACTCAATCACATTTGAATGAGATATTAATTCATTAAAATGTTTAATGAATTAATAATAGAAAAGATGAATAGTTTTCTCTTCATTGGATGCAAAGAAGGTGAATAGTCAAAACTATGAATCATGTGTTTCATTGGTTTAATTGACTTTTATTGGCTTTAATGTGGGGAAGCTAAAGAGACAAAAACTCTTCATATTCATGAGATGAATATAAAAGAGTTCTTCTTGCATTTTAGAGTGATTTAGTCATTTTTCTTCCTCTCTTTCTCCACTTCTCCCTCTTTAGCCGAAGCCCATCTTAAGGTTCTTGGTATTTTTGTGAATTACCTCAAGTTGCTAGCACAACTAAGGTAGTTTTTCTCCGAAGTTAAGATATCGTGTTTGTGTGGATACGCATAGAGACACGAACACTTGAACGTGCAAGAGATCCGGCGTACTTTGGACGAGCGGGATAAGCGAAGGGTATGCTCCAAAGGTATACACTTAGATAGATTTATTAGATAGATGAGCTTCGTACAAGTTTTCTTTCGCATGGATCACTCGATGGATCCTTTTTCCGTTGCGAATTTTATTATCATGTTGCATAGGATTCACTACAGGATCAAGATGAGATATATTGTAAATTACATATCATAAATCCCGATCTAATGATTAAGACTCAAGACTTAAGGTATACTAATTGAGAAAGAGATGAATGTACCATGCATATTATCCAATTATTAGCACTTAAAGCCATACAAAGATCAGACTCTAGACATAGGAGTCCCGATTTTATTGTTAACAAAGAAGAAGAATAATAAAGGGGACAATCTAGACTGCCTTTTCATGTCCTGAAGGACATTTTGAATGGCTAGTCATGCCATTATGGCTTAAGGTTGCACCCCAAATCTTTCAACGCAAAATGGATGATATATTCCGAGGTGTAGCTTCTTTTACTTGTGTTTATGTTGATGATGTCTTAGTCTTTTCCAACACTAAAGATGAATATTATGCACACTTACACATGATCTTTACTCTATTTGAAAATCACGGCTTAATTGTGTCAAGAAAGAAAATGAAAGTAGCAGTCCTATATTGACTTTTTAGGAAGTATAATAGGCCAAGGAAAATAACACCTCAAGCACACATAACAACAAAATTATTAGCCTATCTAGACAAAATGGAAGACATTAAAATCTTATGATCATTTTTATGCTTACTCAATTATGCAAGACCATTTTTAAAAGATATAGGAAAAATCAATGACCCATTATATAATAAGACTTAGCAAACAGGACAAAGGTATTTTAATCAACAAGATATAGACTTGGTAAAACAAATTAAACGTATGCTACAAAAGTTACTCATGTTAACTCTACCTTTAGATTCAGACTATTTAGTCATTGAAACTGATGGCTGTGAAACAGGATGGGGAGGAGCTTTATTTAGAAAATTATCTAAATATGACCCTAAAACCTTTGAAAGTCTTTATAGATATGCTTTTAGAAAATATAAAGAAAAATGCCATTTAACTTCTTTAGACTATGAACTCTTAGCGGTAATCTATTGCCTGAATGTTTTCATGCTATTTATTTGTAATAAAATTGAAATCACTGTACGAACAGAATGTGAAGCCATAGTTCAATATAGTCAACACACTAAAGGAACCCGAAATGGATTAGGTGCCAAGAGATAGATTAAATTTACGGACATCATTATTAATAAAGGTCTAAAAATCACTTGGGAACATATTAAAGGAACCAATAATTCCTTGGCAGATACTTTATCTCGCCTACTTCATTAATACTTCTCTTTTTCAGGCTTATGGATAAACTAAAGAAAGTTCGTACTTATGGACAAAATACTATGAAATTCGGAACTTAAGAACTTCTGCTTAAGAAAAGAAGACACTTTTCAATTCGAATTACTAGCTCTACTTGATCCAATACAACTTTGTCTGATTGACAATGTGTGGAATATTCTGACTCCCCCTAGAGTAGCAAATCATAAAGTAGCTATTATCAATGCTCTGTTCAATTACTTCTTGATTACAGTCCAGAAACCTAGAGGTAAAAAAATACTCTTGCTATACTATTCTTACAGGATCACAAGCAGACTTATATGCTACTTGGGATGAAGTTAAAAACATACTTCTTGACAATAATAAACCCTTATACAAAGGGTTTTACTCTGTCTCAGAAGCTTATGATCTTCTCAGAACCAAACTTGGTTCGAATTTTTTTATAAGTCCGTTATTAAGGAATGAAGCACAGATTCAAGAAGACAAGACCTACTTAACAGCTACATTACAAGGACTAAGTTCTGAAATTTCTACTTTTGACAGTGGTAGACTTTCTCTACCAACAAGCCCCATGGATTATCAATTCTTAGAAATATTACAAGCAAGAAGTGATAAAAGACGAACGTTTATTTTTGGGACACAAAAATTTACCCGAAGACATACTTGCCTACATCAGAACTATTAGGGACTTTACTTCTATATTTCAACAGTTTGCTGAATTAAGTGAAACTCTTACTTGGTTTCATTAACACTCCACTTTAGGTATTAGTATTATCTATGGAGAAGAGTACTCCTATAAATTTCAATGGCAAAAGACATTTTTACAATGTTCTATACTAGAACTACTGGACTTAGGCTACAAATGCCAATTATTTACTCGTTTAGATGAGCTAATATTCACTTCGAAAAATTTGAACAAACGAATTATAGAGGAAGACTTATTATTCCATTTACTTTATTAAACTTTGGTCTACTCTATCAATTATGGATTCATGACATCAATTCTGTCTAAGATTTTCTTTACAAACTTAGGATGATATTACAATACATCCTTGGAGAAAAAATTTTTTTTGTTTGCTGTTCAATTGATAGTTCTCCCCTGAATGGATTAACTGCAAAAGAAAATCTGCCAGACATTTGTTCATGCTAGATGTACAAGGAGTCAATGTACAGCTGCATCCATTTGAAGAATTTCATTCTTCAACAGACAAAGACTGGACATCTCCTAAATCTCTTGAAGAATAATTAAAACACTGGAGAGCCTTGGTACAAGGTGGTTCTTGGTTTTGGGTTCCTTAGATCCATCGGATTATATTTTGGTGGAAGAAACATTTACAGAAAAATTTATTGGCCAAAAGAGCTAGGCATACAATTTTTTCCTTTCAATTATATAACTCAACACTAGCCGACCCCACCTAGTGGGATAAAGTTTGGTTGTTGTTGTAACTATACAATTCGACATGAAACATTATGCTAGTTTTACCAAAAGAAGACTAGCAAATGGCAAGAAAAGCAAAAACAAAACCAAACTTCTTCTCCAATCCGGTCACATACTACACTACCCTTTATGGGCTCAGTAGAACAAGCAAATTTAGAAAATATGATGGAAGCGTAACTTACTCAACGTAAGCAGTGACCTCAGAACTTCCTTTGACGTAAGCAGTGACGTCAGACACCACTAAATAATGCCTGACTTAGTCTCCACTCAAGAAAGATTCGCTCTTATCCGCCAACAAGACAACCTTCTTGCTCGTTCTTCTTCTCTCCCTCTCTATAAATGGTCTCCTCTTGTAAGCTAGAAGCAAGTCTACTGGCAAACCCCTCTTAGCTTTCTCTCTTCCTTCTCAAAGCCCTTCTAGCTCTCAAGCTTGTAGTTTCTGTAAGTTTTTCTTTTAGCATATTAGTTTGATTGTACACAATTAGTAGTTTTCTGTAATATGGCAGCTTATGTTACTTTTCTAAGCTTGACAAAGGCTCTGGTTTTCTATATTTCTACTATCAAAAGTCCTCAGTCCTTATCTCAGTATATCTCTTGATAGAACAGTAACTAGCTAAAGAAGAAGAAGAAGGCTCTGTTTACTTGTTTTTTCTGAAAAACTGTGCTGACTCAAGTAAGGCAAAAGCAAATCTTGCAATCGTAAGACCTGAAGAAAAGTCGGGGTAAGAAAACAAAGTAAATAATAGAGCTGAGACTTCTTACTAGGTGAGGCTCACTGGTGAGGCATAGCAATAAGAAACTATCCTTCAACAGGCTTAGATCTTCTTCATAGAGATTTACCCTTTCAATCAATAATAGGTGTTCCTTCGAGATAAAAAAAACGAAGAGAATAAAAAAAAAAGAAGGGGGGACAGTGAGATAGAGAGGCGCATTAAACATGACTCATCTGTTTTCATCACTAGTGATATGGCCCAATGGTAAGTGAATCTAGCTCTGGGTCTCGTGTCATATAGTGGAGACTGTTCCACTAGGTAACTAGGTAGAATCAAATGCATATGGTCCCATTACATTTTATTGGACAACATTGGTCTCTATTAGTCTACAAACCTTGTCAAAGCAGTGTTGACACAGCTATTAATTGTTATTTAAAGTTTGCAACAAGATGGTAGGAAAATACTTTACTAGATGTGCATGGGGATTTTGAAGATACTTTCTGATTTTGTCATTCATTCTAGGTTTCTAGCATTTGACTTTACCTTTGTGATGATTGGTTTGCTTATTCTTTGGGACATCATTACAGTTTCATATAAGGGTTACCTTTCTGTTGATTAAAGTTAGTTCTCCCGTTTATTGCACAATGTCTTAAATATGAGTAGCAGAATAAGTTCTGGCTGTGTTCAAAATGGTTGATGTTGGTGCAGACTTGTACTGAATCAAGGTACATGTCAACTGTGTCAACCTGTTGTCAGGAAAGGAAGGTTTAATTTCTGCTGTAATGTGGAACAGAATTGAGACTGACAGTACCTATTTCTGCCACTGCCGCCTAATTTAGGTTCACCATATTTTAACTTGAGAACTCGCTCACCAGCGGATCTTCCTCCACAATGCCCCTTTGAGAGAGCATCTTCACACAGTCACCAATAATGTGAAATCGGACATACCTCCTTTTTGACCATGCTTCTTGCTGGTTTTGGAATGGTTTGGCTAATATGAAATGAGATTTTAAACCATCTGTATCCTTGTCATTATGATGTTAATGAGATACCTTATACCCATTCTTCTGTTATGTTTTTATGTTAAGCCTCCGGGGCTATGGTGTAGCGGAAGGGCGACTAGTCGTTATCCCAGACATCCGCGGTTTGATCCCCAGCTATGGCGTATTTGTAGGAATTTTTCCTTCAAATGGGGTGTGAACCCTGGGACGTTGGGCTTTTGGACCGCCCGCCGGGAGCGCTTCCCGATTTTACCCTGTCCGTCGGTGGGAAACTTCCGTGGGGCCGGGCCAGTCGTCCGAGGTTGGAAAAACCACGTTAATCATTTTTTTTTTGGTTATGTTTTTATGTTGGCTTAAACATAACACTAAATTTTAAATTTCTTAAGTCATCCAGTGTCGTTTACATATTATTCGGATTCATTAAGGTATGTTGCCTTGTGAGCATGTGCATGTTCATGAATTTCTCGAAATGCTTCACAGGCTCCTTGATCCAGATATGGAAAGTTCGGGATCACTTTTTGTGGCTAGCTACATTTTGCAACTTATCCTACACTTGCCATCTCAGATGTCTTTGCACATCCATGAGCTTGTTGCTTCTATTGTCCGCCGAATGCAATCATGTGAAGTATTTGGGCTGAGAAGTTCTTTGATTCTTATTCTTGCTAGACTGGTAATACATTTTACTGGAACACTTTTATATATCTTCTTTATGATTTCCATTTTTTTCTTTTTTTTATATTGATTGATTATTTGCTTGCATTTTGACAGTAATACTGAAACTTACAGATAGTTGTTACTAATATGCATCTTCTGTTGCCAGCAAACTCTTTGCATTAAAACTATGCCTTTTGCCAGTGTTATGTAAACGTAAAAGAGTAGTTGTGTCTACTTGCAAAATTTGGCTTGATTTGATGAGAATATGCATCTTTTGTTTTTTATTGTTTGTTGGGTACAATTTATGTAGTAGCTATTTTCCACCATACCTTCTTAATTTCTTTTTTCTCATTTAAATTGGTACTACACCTAGTCCCTTTAGATTTATTTTATACAATAAACTCACAAATCCTCAAAATCTAGGGACTCTATAGGAGCAATTGGCAGGGCGTAGCTATATAAAAGTAATATGTTGGGTTGAAATGATTGCATGGTATAGTCTATATAATGTTGATTGTTTTGAACCAATCCTTGATCCATTTATATCTAGGTGTTTGATTAGGCGATTAGTTAATGCACGCTTTGACATTCAAATAGATCTCATGCTGAATGGGACCTTCCTAGTAAGATATATATGCATTCAAAATAATCCAATCCACTCAGCATCAATATCTTGGCAGACCTAATCCATAATCCAACAGACCTTAACTATGTTGGACAAGTTGGTATTGGTTAACAATATCAGTTGGGAACTTTTGGGATCCAAATCCTGCTACCATGTAGTCCTCTGTTTATTACTGGTCTTGTGATCCGTTTATTAATCATTGTTTCAATGAATATGCTGTTCTCTGTTTTACTGTTTTCAGGTACATAGCAGTGCCCCGGATGTCAATCAGTTTATCAATCTAATGCTTTCTACTCCTGCTGAAGGTTTTGAGAATGCACTGGTTTATGTTATGCCAGAATGGACTAAACTGCAGGGTATGTATTATGTCTAAACTCAGTTTTCTGCTTACACATTTGCATGAAACTTACTGTAGTAGTATGAACTATTAGAATTATAAGAAATCAAGGTTTAAAATTTTAATCTTGTCCTGCTTGGACTTCCACTGCCAATACCAGTTGGATTTTCATTTTGCCAAGTCCTTCTTGGTTTTTCCATATGCCAACTACCTATTGGAATTTTTGTCCACCAACTTCTTACTGCACTTTCCAATTGCTAAATTACCTATTGGACTTTCCATATGACATGTTGGGACTTCCCATGTGTCAATTCTTTGGTGGACTTTCCACTTGGTAAATGTCTAATCAACCTCAATTCTTTTAGACTTTGTTTAATGTCAAGTACACACATTGTTCCAATATCAAAACACAACAATCATCATCCCTTAGTCTAAGGGGTACTAAGCCGGGGTATGGACCAATCTTAGGTCAATCCGTCAATGGATAACTATAAAAATTTTCCAACTATCAATCAATTACAGCCTTTTTTGACTTGACAAAGTCAAAATATTCATTTCATGATGTAGGTGAAATTCAAGGAGCCTATCAAATTAAGGTAACTACATCTGCATTGGCTCTGTTACTCTCAACACGGCATGCAGAGTTATCGAAAATCAATGTCCAAGGAGATTTAGTCAAGGTTCAGAATTCTTCCTACAACTGTCTTTCTTTGAGTGATTAGGAAACTCATTCCCTTTGATTGTGCAGTCTAACGCAGGCATAACTACCCGATCGAAAGCTAAATTAGCTCCTGAGATGTGGACCATGATCCTACTCCCTGCAAAGGTATCTGCCACATTCTAAATTTTGAACAGTTGGTCTTGCTTTAATCTGATTGCAATAAACTGTTAAAAATAGTTACATTCTTAAGATATTATTCTTTCATTGACCTTCAAAACCTATTTGGAATTTGAGTGCTTTAGCAATTTAATATTCACTTTCATGACATTTTTTTTCTAGTCCTGAAAGATTTTTTTTTTGTATGACTGCAGATCTTTGCGCTCTTATCTGATGCACTAATCGAAATTCAAGAACAAGGCTTGGATGATGAGGATGAGGTAACTAGGTGATTTCATTCTCTTCCATATATCTGTTACAGTGGAATCTTCACTAAACAAATTGGTTGCTTCAGGATAGTGAGTGGGACGAAGTTTCCAATGATGAAAATGGCGGTGTGCAAGATATACTTCATCCAATGGCAGTACCATTATCTGTTAATCCCTCAGTTGAACATCTTGATGCCTTGGCGAAGGCATTTGATGATGTCCGAATTAACAATTGCCATAACAACTACTTAGTATTTGCTATCGTATCAGTTCTGACATTGCCTTGTGTGTTTCTAAACTTGCAGGATGATGATAATGATGATGAATATGATAACGAACTTACTAAAGTTGATCCACTAAATGAGGTAGGTTATAAGTAAATTTTGTGACACACAATATTGTTGCCCTCACAATATTCTTCATGTCTAGCAGATCAAACTAGCTGATTTTTTGACAAATTATTTTGTCAACATGTATAATACGGACCGATTACTTTTTGATTATCTTTTCCAGGTACATGTCTACATCATTTCAATAATTTTCATTTATAAAATTTATCCATAAATACTCATGCTATTCTATTTCTTGTTTACTTCAGAGTCTGGCAGATGTACAGAAATCTGTAGTTAGAAAGGTTATAAGCAAGTAGCTTGAACAAGTGATGAGTTGAGATTTATTCATTTCGTCTGGTTCATTAGTTGAGGAAGAGGAATGCCAGCTAAATTGTTTAAGAAAGTGTGGCTGATGTGGTTGCAACACAGTTTTGAATGTACAGCTTTTGTCCCAATTATTCAACAATCTTACTATAGAGAACTCAGTAATTGCTAGACATTTACCCGCTTGTGACAGCTTTTCTCTTGAATGAGGTGCAAACAGTTATTTGATCTCGATATTTAGTTAGTTACAGTCCACACGATCCACTGTCTTCATATTTTTATAAATTTTAAACTAAATTAGTTTATTTGAATCGATAAATTAGATTTTGAATGTTGAATTTAAATTGAATTGGGGATGCTTAGTTTAGTTGTATTGAAAGAAATTAGGGAAATTTTGAGTTCTCTCTCTCCCGTTCTCTTGTTATCCTTCCCTTGTTTTACTCTTGCAATTGTTGCTCGGCTATCACTGTCAATGCTATTGGAACAAAGAGAAGTCATCGTTGACCATCGCCCATCTTTTTCCTCTTTATTCCTTTCCTCTGCTCCTTGCACTCATGTCACCTAGTTGGCTAAGACTTGGTTTGAAAATTTGGCTCCGAAGTTTCATATTAGTGAAAGTTGAAACACATTAAAAAAATGATGAGGCAAGGGATTGATTATATCATTTTTTGTTGAGGTTTAAGTAATTCCAAGGTGTTGCATCATTGTGCCGTTTAGTTTCTAAGTTGTTCACACTTGTAATTACATTAGAGTTGCCTTTCAAAAGTAGAGAAATGTTGTACATAAGTTAAAAAAAGGGAAAAAGGAGAAAACTTAAAGTCAGACCCTTTGTTGAGGTCGCCCGCAATACTTTGAAACAAACGGTAGAATAGAATGGATGTACAAAACTCAATATATTTTATGCTATTTAACGTGGCTTTGCTCCATATTTATAGGGCTAGTTTGCAATGAATCAGTCGACAAACATTTTGCTATCTGAAATATTGATCTTGTAACTTAATTGGCAACGACTGTTTCATATCCGTTCCACTCAAACTGTGCTTTGTTCACTCAAATCTGTCCAGTTAATTCAACTGGATAGAATTTCAACTTGATCGACTAAATCCATCTTCAATCAACTCAAATAATTTGCTTCATGACGGTGTCTTCAAACGACTTTGTCTTCAATCGAATCATTCAACCATCTTTCACTATTGACATGGTTGCAATCAACTTTAGGTGTCATTAGTAACTAATGTCATAGCCACAAACCTTATTCTGCACTAACAAAATCAAACAACCTCACGACTTGATTCATGTTCAAATCACACAAATAATTGATTAAGTAGTCAACTCAGTCAACTTCTGTAGATTGATCTACCATTCAATTGATTCAAGCTAGAATAAAAACTTTTTAGTCATAAGCAACAAGCTGAGTCAACATTTTTTTTGTTACCCAAAATGGCATTCTCTCATGATATCTCATACCACGTCTTCATTCTGATGATACTCTATCCCTTGAACACTCCTCGACAAACCTCCACCCTTGGATCTCTACCTTTGAGTCCCGCTTGATCTATGTGTCTGAAGTTTTCCATAGGGCATCTCCTCAAACATGTAGATCACCTTTGACAACAGTAGAGTATGCTTGGAGTTTACTCATTCGAAACTTTATTTGCTAAGAATCACTTTTCATATGCCAAGAGATTACTTCTTCGGGACTTCATCTTCCAAGACCCATTCGGACTTCTATGTAACAAGATTTGACTTGTCTAAAACTTCATTTGCCAATAATCACTTGAACCTCAATCTACTAGGAGTTCAAGTCACTTCAATGTTTACATCCTGAAATTGTAGTCCATGTCAAGTTCTTGTATTTATACATTTAAGTCCTAATGAGTAAAGCTAGGAAATTGAAAAGTCATAATGAATGAAGCTAGGCAGTGGAAAAGTCCTAGTGAATGAAGTTAGACAGTGACAAAGTCCTAGTTAATAAAGCTAGGAAGTGAAGAAGTCTTAGCTGTGTACTAGGTGAAACAAGTTCAAGTAAAGTTAACTGGGAGCTGATTGCATGATAGACAAAAGTCCTAATTGGGTGCTAATTAAATTAAGTTCAAGTGGAGTCAACTGAGAGCTGATTGCTTGGCAAACAAATCCAAGTGTAGTTAGGTAGAAGCTAATAACTTGGCAAAGAAAAATCTTGGAGTAGTGAACTTTAAGTGAACCTAGTAGGTTAGGTAAACCAAGTACTAGGTTTTGCCTTTTTTTTCTTGTTGTTTGCTTGTTTGTTTTTTAGGAAACAACTATTGGACGAAAGTGATGGTGCTGGAAGCACAAGCTAATGAAGCATGTATTTTTATATTGACAAATGTTCAAAGTTAAGAGTTATTATTATTCTAACAAGCTTAAATAAGTGTGCAGGAAAGTCCTAGTTGATGGTAAATAAAGTCCTGGTCAGGCAATTGGGAAAAGAAGTCCTAGTTAAGGGGATTAGACAAGAAAGTCTTGGTTAAGGGGATTGGGTAGAAGACTTGGCAGATCGAAGATATGGGGTGGAAGTCTTGGGGGTTGAAGTCTAGGTGAGTGAAGGATCGAACATCTAGTGAGAACTCCCGAGGGTGAAGATTGGATGCTGAGTGATGAGTATTGATTAGATGCATTTCTATCCTTATTTTAACACTCATTCACTTATTTCTATTATTCTAATTTGTGTAGTTATGCCCCTATTTAATTTTATTATCAATATATTTCCTTGCCCTAGTTCGGAGATATACTCTTCTCTTGTTTTCATTGATAGAGAGCGATATGGAGTAAAATGGACAAAAAAATGGAGCAAGACGATCACCAAAATTGGACTTGGATGGAGTTAGAGCCAATCAGAGCTGGAGTTGCAGGGGCCGTGTAGGCTCACATAGCTTCGTGCCCCTCACACGGCGGGGCTGTGCCATCTGGCATGACCCCATTCCTCTTCAGTGCAGATGGTATTGCGGGGTCGTGCCTCCCAATCGAGGGAGGCACGCCCCCATGCCCCCCTTCTGCCACAAGGGGCACGACGACGCCGTGCCCCCCTAGCACACCCCTATGCCCCAGCTAGGGGGTCATGCAGCTCGAGTATAAAAAGAGGAGCCCTCCCCTTTTCTTAGGGATGAGAGTTTTTCCTTTGGGGAGGCTTACCCCAAGCCATCCACCTTTCCGGCGACTTTTGGCAACCCGAGGATGATCTCCACCTGTCTCCACCCTCTTGAAGGCTTGGGTTGGTTCTGAAGAATCTCCATACGGAAGGATAAATATTTCTTCTTCCTCCTCTTTGCATTGCCGATTTGGATGATTGAATGCTTTCTTTTCTTGAGTCTTTGTATTCCTCTAGAGGAGATTCTCATGTTCTAGGGTTTCGAGAGTATTTGTGATGTGACTTGATGTAAAACTCTATAGATTGCTTGCCCCCTTTTTTGATGACATGATTTGACATGGTTCTTGTTTAATTAAATGCTTCAATGATCGTTTTATGCTTAGATCTCTTAGTATTTGCTTGATTTATTGTGTTTGATTGAATGGATATGTGGAGTGACCTCTATCAAGGGGATATGCTCAAGGTTGTATGCCGGGGGAGTCCTATGTGATAAGAGTAATCCTTTTAACCAGACAACCTTGAGCGTTCCCTTGATTTTGTTGGTTGGTGGTATGGCTTGGCGGGTTTCCTAAGCGAATACCTGATCGTCCTTGAGAGACCTCTCCATATCTACGGATTAAAAAATTAATCTGAATGGAGACCCGTCTCCCAAACGACCGTCTCATCATCGTATCAATTGATTCAAGTTACAACTTAGCCAATCTCAAAGATCGAGCCTTGTAACTCGCCTAACCGATTGATTACGGAAAAGATGATGAGCGGATTGCCGGTTTTTGTGTTTATTTTCGGGGTCCAATAATTAATTATTAATAATGATTAACAAATAATCAAGAACATAATAATTAATTAAAGTATCACATAAAATGATAGAATTAAAGGAGCCAAGGAAGAGTTTATAACTTCCTTTATCTTACGATCTTCTACCGTATGACCCTCCCCTCTTGGATGTCGTGTGGGTGACGGTCTACCAAGATCCGGAATCACCAAAGCCTCCAATCAATCACTTCTTCATGCTCCGATCAAGACCCTAGCTCTAGGGTTTACTACCGCCAACCTCTTCCCCTCCAAGCCTTGCGCCGCCGGCCTTCCAAGGCCACCCAAGCCCGCCGGCCACTAGGTAGCTGCTGAGGAGAAGATAGGGAAGAAGATGTAAGAGAGAAGGACTCTCCTACACCAACACAAATAGGCCACTAACTCTCTCCACGTTGCGCCGCAAGCTTGCACCGCCGCCCCCTTGCGCCGGCCGCCCACCCCTTTTCCTCCCTCGCCGTACGCCACAAAAGGAAGAAGACACCTCTCCCTTTGTCTAGTGGTATCCGGCCACCAAGTGGAAAAGAGAAGGAGAAGAGATGTTGGAAGAAAGAAGAAGGAGAAGGACTTCTTCCTCCTCCACACGTTGACGCCCTAGGAGAGAGAAAAGAGAGAGGTTCTGAGGAGATGCCTTGTGTTGGATGATTAATTCATTAGCCTTGGTTTCATGATTTCATGGGGTATATATAGGGCTACGATAGGGACCATGAGGAGGAGTTGGGTCTTGGCCCGCTAATGGATCCAAATCTGATCCATTAATGAAGATCCATTCCACTAAGGATCTCCATTGAACTTCTTCACCAACCCTCATATTTTCATATAAGCTCCACCTATTATGAGTACATCTATCTCCCCGTGTTTAAGATATCGAATGCCCGTCGATTAATTTAAATTACTGACAATTTTAATTAATCAACTTCTAACTCCTTGACTAGTACCACTCATCCTTATCATCATGTTGGATCAAATCCACCTGTAGGGTTTAACATGATAAACCTTATAAGCTCATCAAGGGGGCATCATCATCCCGACTCACCAAGACACAGATTCCATCAATAATCAATGGCACACTATGTAAATAATATTATTTCCCAACTTACCAGGCCTATCGATTTAACAGAATATATCTCGCCCATTAGTAGATCAAAGAAATAAAATACTAAGTATACGTGCCCGTTATTATATCTGGATTTAGAGATTATACTCCATAATAAATCGAGGTCCGATCCAATTATTAAGTCAGTACAAATTGGATCACCTCTATTTTGGTGCTGCTCAATACACACAAAGTGTACTAGTATAATTCTATAGTAAAGATAAACCACACCTAATTACACTACAACCATCCTGATGGTTTGTCCAACTCCATCTTGGTTGTGAGCCTCTACTTATATTCTGCAAGGGACTGATAACATGATCTTCGGTGTGTTACCACACACCATGTTATCTACAATGCAAAGTATCAGACTGTTATGCATATACTAATATAAACATGCAACTGTGTTCTTGTTATTCTCTTTAAAAATATAGATGTTCAAAGAAAAAGACAAGTCTTTTAGTATGCATCCTAATAATCTCCCACTTATACTCAAAGACTCTGCTGTCCTCCCAGTGCCATACATCTGACTTCCATAGCTTCCACATGCCGATCAAAAGCTCTCACCGAAAGGGCCTTAGTGAAAGGATCCGCTAGGTTGTCCTCCGATGCAAACTTGGCGACAACTACTTCTCCTCGCTTTACGATTTCTAGTATCAGGTGGTATTTACGCTCTATGTGTTTACTCGCCTTATGGGCTCGTGGTTCCTTCGAGTTTGCAACTGCACCACTGTTATCACAATAAATTGTAATAGATCTGGGCAAACCAGGAATCACATCCAAGTCCATCATGAAGTTCCTGAGCCATACAGCTTCCTTGGCTCCCTCTGAGGCTGCCACATACTCAGCTTCCATAGTGGAGTCCGCCATGCATTTCTGCTTGACACTCCTCCAAACTATGGCTCCACCTCCTAAAGTAAACACAAACACTAAGGTAGACTTACTCTTGTCCCTGCCCTACTGGAAATCTGAATCCGTGTAACCCACAGGGATTAATTGGTCTGCCCGGTAAACCAGCATATAGTCTCTAGTTCGTCTCAGGTACTTCAGTATATGCTTTACCGCAGTCCAATGCCCCTGTCTAGGGTTACTCTGATATCTGCTAACCATGCCCACGACATAGCAGATATCTGGTCTCATACACAATATAGCATACATGAGGCTTTCTACAGCCGATGCATAAGGAGCTGCCTTCATTTCCTCTATCTCCTTTGATGTTTTCAGACACATCTCCTTGGAACTCCATGCCTAAAAGGTAGAAAACCCTTCTTGTAGTTTTCCATGCTAAAATGAGCCAGGACAGTGTCTATGTATTAAGCTTGGGATAAGCACAACATCATTTTCTAGCGATCCCTTATCACCTTGATCCTAAGGATGTGTCCCGCTTCTCCCAAGTCCTTCATATTAAACTGTTTGGACAACCATACCCTTACATCTGATAACACTTTGACATTGTTGCCAATGAGCAAAATATCATCTATGTATAGTACAAGAAACACCACTACGTTTCCGTCACATCTCTTATATACACATGATCCATCCGGGCTTTGAATAAATCCATATGACTGGATTATCTTGTCAAAGCGGATGTTCCAAGATCTTGAAGCTTGCTTCAATCCATAAATGGATCGTAAGCCAAGATGACTAGCTAATTATTTACATCCATCGATCATATACTCCACGAAAGAGTGTACATAAAATCTAGATCGAAAGTAAATAAAAAGCTCGGCTAAACATGTGTCGTATTTAATTACAAAAATTAAATACCTATCTAGCCTTGTCAACCCCGAGGATTTAATTAATTACAATAATGCACAATCAATCACATACAACCATTATTTAAGCCATGATAAGTTAGAATCTAGTGCCTGTAACAATGAGTTAGCCTACGCACATCCACACATTATCCGGCAAAAATAAAACATATGATAATGTACAAAAAGTAACCGAATTCTAAACACAAAATTGGAAATCTCAGCTCTGATACCGGTTGTTGGTTGGTGGTATGGCTTGGCGGGTTTCCTAAGCGAATACCTGATCGTCCTTGAGAGACCTCTCCATGTCCACGGATTAAAAAATTAATCCGAATGGAGACCGTCTCCCAAACGACCGTCTCGTCATCGTATCAATTGATTCGAGTTATAACTTAGCCAATCTCAAAGATCGAGCCTTGTAACTCGCCTAACCGATTGACCGCGAAAAAGACGATGAGCGGATCATCGATTTTTGTGTTTATTTTCGGGGTCCAATAATTAATTATTAACAATGATTTACAAATAATTAAGAACATAATAATTAATTAAAGCATCACATAAAATTTTAGAATTAAAGGAGCTAAGGAAGAGTTTATACATTCCTTTACCTTACGATCTTCTACGTATGACCCTCCCCTTTTGGACGTCGTGTGGGCGACGATCTACCAAGATCCGGAATCACCAAGGGCCTCCAATCAATTGCTCCTTCACGCTCCGATCAAAACCCTAGCTCTAGGGTTTACTACCGCCGGCCTCTTCCCCTCCAAGCCTTGCGCTGACGGCCTTCCAAGGCCACCCAAGCCCGCCGACCATAAGGTAGCTGCTGAGGAGAAGATAGGGAAGAAGATGTAAGAGAGAAGGACTCTCCTACACCAACTCAAACCGGCCACCAACTCTCTCCACCTTGCGCCGCAAGCTTGCACCGCCGCCGCCCTTGCACCGGCCGCCCACCAGTTTTCCTCCCTCGCCGCACACCACAAAAGGAAGAAGATGATGGGAATAAACCCTTGTATGATTGAGGGTTTCCTACGCAATCACGGGGTCGATCCTGAGAGACCTCTCTATTTCTACGGATTAAAAATTTAATCTGAATAGAGACTCGTCTCCCAAACGACCATCTCGTCGTCGTGTCAATTAATCCAAGTCACAACTTAGCCAAAACAAAAGTTAAGGCATTGTAACTTTCTGGATTAATCAACCACAGAAAAGATGATGAATGGATCGCCGGTCTTTGTGTTTATGATCGGGGTCCATGACATAATTAATTAAAAAATAATTAATCTACGATAATTAATTAACCACATGCAATGATAGACAAAATCAATGTAAGAAATAACAAAATAAAGACGGAGCTAGGGAGAGGTATACCTTGCCGTTTACCTCACAGTCTTCTATCTTATGACCCTCCCCTCCTGGACGTCGTGTGGGCGACAAGCTACCAAGACGCGGAGTCACCAAGGCTTGCCAAGATCACCTTCTTCAAACCTCTTCCAACTTACCAACAAAAACCTTAGCTAGGGTTTTCGGCCGACCACCTTCTCTCCTTTCCACCTCACGTCACCAGCCACCTCAAGCTCCAAGGTCCAGCCGGCCACAAGGCAGCTTCGGGAGGAAGGCTAGGAAGATGAAGAAGAGGAAGAAGAAGCTGACAGAACTCCTTCTTCTTCCCAAAACCCACCGGAAACCCTAACTCTATCCTTTCTCACCGCCGACGCCACCAACGAAGAAAACCCCTATTTTCCGGCCGCAAGATTCTTCTCCTCCTTGCTCCTTGCTTGTGAACGCAGAGGAAGAGACGGTGATGATGGAAGGAGAAGAGATCAGAGAAGGAGAAAGGAGAAGAACTAAGATTTTCCTCCTCCTCATCGCCGGCGCCACAAGTCTATAAAACCCGCCGCCGGTAGCCCTCCTCCCGCTCGCCTGCTCCAAGCCGAGCACCAGAGTGCTCCTCCCTCCCCTGCTGAAGATTCATGCCCAAGAGATGAATGAAGGATGAGGAGAAAACTCCTCTTCTTCCACCTACTTCTCACCGGCATAAGGTTGCCCTAGGAGAGAGAATAAGAGAGAGGGTTTTGGGTTTTGTGATTAATTGAATTAATTCTCAATTAATTCATTTTAAGCCTTGTGTCTTGACTCCTATGGGGTATTTATAGGGCTAAGGTAGGGACCATGAGGAGAAGTTGGTTCTTGGCCCGCTAATAGATCCAAACCCGATCCATTAATGGCGATCCATTCCACTAAAGGATCCTATTGAATTTCCTCACCAACCCCCATATTTTCTTATGGGCTCCCCCTATTATGAGTTGTCCATCTTCCCATGTTTAAGATGTCGAATGCCCGATAATTAATTTAAATTACTGACAATTTTAATTAATTATCTTCTTGATCCTTGATTAGTACCACTCAACCTTTTCATCATGTCGGACCACAGTCCACTTGCAAGATTTGACATGACGATCCTTTTGAGCTCATCAAAGGGCCATCATCATCCTGACTCACTAGGACACGAATTCCGTCAATAATCAACGACACACCATATAATTAACATTATTTCCCAATTTATTGGGCCTATCAACTTACCAATTTAGTGTTAGTAAGAGCCCTAGAGCCAATTATGTGATGATTGACTAGGGATATTTTGTATCATATTCTATCATTAATAAAGGTATGTTTGGTTATTATACTTACTTTGTATTTGTGCTAAATAATTAAGTATAATAATGTCCTTGGGTAGTAGGTTCTTATCTACATTATATCAATTGGTTGAATCGATAGTGAGATGATGTAGAGAACACTACACTAAATTATTCTTAGTCAAGTATTAATATTCAAAGACAATATTAATGCATGGAGACTAGCATGTAGGTCAACTGATGACTTGAGCTCGCAAGTCATGAATATGTGATATCAAGTTGACACATGGGTATACATTGGAGAATGTGTACTGAATTGACCCCATGAGAAAGTTTCATAGATTGTCATATGGGTGTCATAAACTTTCTCATGTGACTATTAGTGTGAATAGTCCTGACCTGAAGTTACTACGGTTCCCTACATAAGGAGTTATGTACTTTGATTGTAACGACCCGACCCATTTGGCGGTCCATTCGGCGACCCCTTATTTTTCTGTGGGTCGTCGACCGTCGACCGTGTCGTTACCTTACTAGGTCTTCCCACCCCCTGGACAGTGGATTTTTGCCTTCCCCAGGCTTAAGTACTAGTTCTTTATGAATCCCGGGGAAGGCAAAAAATTCACTGTCCAGGGGGTGGGAATACCTAGTAAGGTAACGACACGGTCGACGGTCGACGACCCACAGAAAAATAAGGGGTTGTTGAATGGACCGCCAAATGGGCCGGGTCGTTACAATAAGTAAGGTAATGACACGGTCGACGGTCGACGACCCATAGAAAAATAAGGGGTCGCCGAATGGACCGCCAAATGGGCCGCCAAATGGGCCGGGTCATTACATTGGTATCGTCAAACGTCACCCGTAACAGGGTGGACTATAAAGGCGATCACTGGGTATGTAATGAATTATGCGGAGGGATGTGAGTGATGTAGATGAGATCTATCCCTCCCATATGATGGGAGTGATATCTGTGGGCCCCTTGATCGAGTAGGACTACTAAAACACATGACCATGCTCAAATGAGTCAATATAAGATATTGAGCTCATTTGTTTGAGTGAATCTACTCGGGGATCAAGAAACACAAAGATTGATCGAGGATGACACGGTCTATGCCTCATTGGTCAATCTAGATATCAAGGATAGAACGACAAGGTCATACGTTATTATAGTCACTGAGGTTTAGTCGGATCTCGACTTTTCTTGTTACCTGGATAGCAATGATGCATTGCTAGATGCCGCTCATTGGTTATGTGTCTAAAGCGTTTAGGCGCATTACCAACGTCACGAGAACCTATTGGGTCACACACTAAGGACATGATGCTTCGGGAAATCAGATCAGGAGCCCGAGTTGGGAACTCGGGAAATCTAATCAGGAGCCCGAGTTGGGAACTCGAGAGATCTGATCGGGAGATCTGATCGGAAGCTCGAGTTGGGAACTCGGGAGATCTGATCGGGAGCCCGAGTTGGGAACTCGGGAGATCTGATTGGGAGCCCGAGTTGGGAACTCGAGAGATCTAATCGGGAGCTCGAGTTGGGAACTCGGGAGATCGGTCGGGAGCTCGGGTCAGGAGCTTAGGGACTTGGTTGGGAGCTCGGGCTAGGAGCTCGGGAGACTTGGTCGGGAGCTCGGCAGACTGGGTCGGGAGCTCGGCGACTTGCTCAGCAGACTTGGTCGGGAGACCTGGTCGGGAGCCCGAGAGGCTCAGTTGGAATTGCAGGGGAAATTCATTAAAGTGTTTAATGAAGGAAAGAGAAAAGTCTCTCTTCATTGGATGAAGAGAAGGTGAAGAGTCACATGGACAGACGTGCTCTTTATTGGCTTTAATGAAGGGAAATCAAAGAGACAAAAGACTCTTCATATTCATGAGATGAGTATAAAAGAGAGTCTAGTCATTTTGAATGACAAGTGAGAGCTATCCCTTCTTCCCTTCCTCTCTTCTTCTTGCTCTTCTCCCTCTTGGCCGAAACCCTCTTGGGTTCTTGGTGGTCTTATGAACTACCTCAAGTTGCTAGCACAACTAAGGTAGTTCTTCCCGAAGTTGAGAGATCGTGTCCGTGTGGATACGAATAGAGGCACGGACACTTGAACGTGCAAGAGATCCGGTGCATCTTGGACGAGTGGGATAAGCGAAAGGGCACGCTCCAAAGGTATACACTGTAGATAGATCTATTATATAGATGAACTTTGTACGAGATTTTCTTTTGCATAGATCGCTCGAGGGATTTTGTTTCTGTTGCGTTTTGTGTTTTGGTGCCGGGAGATCCTAACAATGGTATCAGAGCCACTTGCGAAAGATCGTACAATGTTTCGTACACTTTTATATGGGATATTGAAGTAGGACAAGGTTTTGTTATGAGTTGCATAACCGTATGATATAGAAGTCGGGCTCCCGACCTCCATCTCGAGAAGACAGACCCCTTGACGTCATACCGGGCCGAAGCCTCCCGAGGCCACTCGGGAGGACTGACGCTCAGGTCATCCCGGGAAAGGAGACCCCGAGACCGTCTTGGGAAAAGGGAGTCAGAAGGTCATAATGGAGCAGTAGGGTCTCGGATTCATTTGATGAATCAAGGGTAGTGACTCTATATCGGGGTTGGCAAAATTAATTCCGTGAGTTTCTGCTCATGGGTAGTTTTTATTTTTGCACTCATAATAAAATCAATGTCCTAGATCTATTGTGTGTGTTTGTTGACATGGTGCATGGTTATGACCTTAACCCCAATGTGATTGGATGTGTATATGTGCATGTTGTAATGTAATTCATAATATGGCCTGCGTGTCATGCCTTGTCTCTATTTTTCCTAGTTGTAAAATAGATTTAGACTCGAATGTAACTCGAGTTTTCCTAAATTGTAATGTACAAAATGAGGAGTGAAGTGTCCATTGAAGAATGAAGTTACAAGAAGGATGTCGACGACACATGACGACTGAAGGATGCACTTGGAGAAGATGTTATCCCTAGGTTGACCATCGATCCTCTCATTGGCTTGAGAAGATCGTAGTATACGGGCTATAACCATGTCACATTTTACTGCTTATATGTTGATATATGCAATGTGTGTGTCTGTGATGCATGATTAAATGTTTATCTTAATTAAGTTAACTCAATATGCCTATCAAAGTTTGGTACTCATAAATTACCTCGATCATTTGTTGTTGAGTTTGCCCAGCAAAGCAACACATTTTATCTTGGTAGAGTGCGAGAGGACAATTGTGATGTCCCGCTATCGAACTTTGGGTGAGACTTAACTAAGTCACCTCAATTGGATTGAGAA
Source organism: Boesenbergia rotunda (assembly GCA_024364735.1). Lineage (NCBI taxonomy): Eukaryota > Viridiplantae > Streptophyta > Magnoliopsida > Zingiberales > Zingiberaceae > Boesenbergia > Boesenbergia rotunda. The sequence goes on along the minus strand of JAGFNQ010005388.1, from coordinate 40,716 downwards.
ACTTAGAGGCATATCCCAAAAGTTGGGAAAATTTGGGTAAGAGGAAAATTATACTAAGTCTTGGGCGATTAGCCAAAGCTAACTCAAGATGATGTGTAATGTGAATCTTAACCCTTTTTCAAGAGTTGCATAAGATGTAATTGGTAAAATATTACTTACCTAGTTATACCAAGTCTTGGGCGATTAGCCAAAGCTAACTCAAGATGAAGTATAATATGGATCTTGTCCCACATAAATGTAATCGCTATTTGGTTTGGAGCTAGTAGTGTGGGCAAATTGAGTGTGCCTACATCCATGACTAGCCCCTACAAAAGCTCTACGATTTAGTGGGAGTATCATTTAATTAAAGGCCTAATTAAATGATCTAGATATGATACTTATTTCTACATGCTTTATTGTTATAGATCACCATGTCGTTTAACACGTCAAATACTCTCTTTCTACGATCTGTCCTTGAGAAGGACAAGCTCAACGGAGCTAATTTCCTGGACTGGTATAGAAACTTGAGGATAGTCCTCAAATAAGAATGAAAACTGTACGTCCTAGAACAATTTCTTCCAGAAGCACCCGTCGCTACCGCCATCCGTGCTGAAAAGGATGCTTACAAGAAGCATCAGGATGATGCACTTGATGTATGATGCCTTATGCTTGCCACTATGAACTCTGAGCTTCAGAAGCAACATGAGAACATGAATGCACATGATATGGTTGAGCATCTAAAGCAACTATATCAAGGGCAAGCTAGGAACGAGCGGTTTGAGGTGTCTAAAGCCCTTTTTGCATGCAAGATGCAACTCTTGTAAGAACTCACGTACTCAAGATGATTGGGTATGTCGAGGACCTTGAAAGACTAGGATTTCCACTGGGCCAAGAATTGGCACAGACCTTATCTTGCAATCGTTGCCGGAAGGGTACAATCAATTTGTCATGAACTACAACATAAATAAAATTGACAAACCTTTGCCTGAGATGCTCAGTATGTTAAGAACTGCTGAACCCAATCTCAAGAAAAACAAAACCAGTAATGTACTGATGGTACACAAAGGCAAAGACAAATGGAAGCCTAAATGCAAGGGTAAGACCCAAGCCAAAGGCAAGGCTAACTCTACTACATCCAAGGCCAAAGGCAAAGTGCCTAAGGAAGGGACCTGTTTCCATTATGGTGAGACCAGACATTGGAAGAGGAACTGCAAACATTACCTGGAGGAAGTAAAGAAGAAAAGAAGTGAGACTTCTGCCTCAGGTATTTTTGTTATAGAAGTCAATCTATCTATCTCTTCTTCTTGGGTATTAGATACCGGATTTGCATCTCACATTTGTACTAATGTACATGACCTTCAATGAGCTAGATCGTTGACAAAGGGCGAAGTGGACCTACGAGTAGGCAATGGAGCAAGAGTTGCTGCTATTGCTGTAGGAAAATATTCCTTGTCCTTGCCCACTGGGCTTATCTTAGAACTAGAGGAGTGCTTTTGTGTACCTGCATTAACTAAGAACATAATTTCAATATCTTGTTTGGACAAGAAAGGTTTTTCATTTATCATAAAGGATAAATGTTGTTCTATAATGCTAAATGACATGTTCTATTGTAATGCACCATTTATGAATAAACTCTATGTTCTAGATCTAGAGAACCCAATCTATAACATAAATACCAAACGGTTCAAACCAAATGATTTGAAACAAACATATCTCTGACATTGTCGCTTAGGACATATAAATGAGAGTCGCATATCCTAGCTATATAAGGATGGATTACTGGACTCATTTAATTTTGAATCATATGAGACATGTGAATCTTGTCTTCTAGGCAAGATGACCAAGACTCTATTTAGTGGACATGACGAAAGAGCGACAGACTTGTTAGGACTCATACATACTGATGTATGTGGCCCCTTCAATATCACAGCTAGAGGAGGCTATCAGTACTTCATCACTTTCACTGATGATGTCAGTAGATATGGATATGTGTATCTCATGAAACACAAGTCAGAATCCTTTGAAAATTTCAAAGAATTCAAGAGTGAAGTACAAAACCAACTTGGCAAGAGTATTAAGATGCTTCAATCAGATCGACGTGGTAAATACCTTAGGCAAGAGTTTCGTAACCATCTAGCAGAGTGTAGGATCATATCCCAACTCACTCCACTTGGAACACCACAGTGGAATGGTGTATCCGAGCGGAGAAATCGTACTCTATTAGATATGGTACGATCAATGATGAGTTAGACAGATCTTCCTACTTCCTTCTGGGGATTCGCTCTAGAGACGACTCTTTTCACACTTAACCGAGCTCCATCAAAGGTCGTCATAAAGACACCATATACAATATGGACTGGGAAGAGGCCCACAATATCTTTTATGAGGATTTGGGGTTGTGAGGCTTACGTTCAACGTCAAGTCTCAGATAAACTAGGACCCAAATCTGATAAATGCTATTTTGTAGGATATCCCAAGGAAACAAAGGGATATTACTTTTACAATCCCACACTAGGCAAAGTGTTTTTCGCTAGAAATGATATTTTTCTAGAAAAAGAGTTTATTTCTAGAAGAATTAGTGGGAGTAAAATCCATTTTGAAGAAGTTCATGATACAGATAGCACTGAGGCCTTAATGGACATTGAACAGGCACCACAAGATGTTGTGGATCATGAGATTGTTGCACAAGAAATTGTGGAACAAGCTGTTCAAGTAGACCAACCTCTTCGCAGATCTGATAGGATACGCCATCAGCTTGAGAGATACTCATTTCTCTTGTCTGATCATGATGACGTTATGCTTATTGAGTTGAATGAGCCTACATCCTATCAGGAAGCTGTGATGAGCCCAGATTATGAGAAATGGCTAGAAGTCATGAGGTCCGAAATGGAATCCATGTACAGTAACCAAGTATGGACTTTGGTTGATCCACCTGAGGGAATTGAACCCATAGGATGTAAGTGGGTCTTTAGAAGAAAGACTGACATGGATGGACTCATGCATACCTATAAAGGGCGATTGGTAGCTAAAGGTTTCAAGCAAATTCATGGTATCGACTATGATGAAACCTTTTCACCAGTTGCGATGCTTAAGTCTATTCGAATCATGCTTGCTATTGCAGCTTACCATGATTACGAGATCTGACAGATGAATGTCAAAACCACATTCCTAAATGGGAATCTACTCGAGGATGTGTACATGACATAACCTAAGGGTTTTGTAGATCGAGAGCATGCTGTAAAGGTATGTAAGTTGCAAAGGTCCATTTATGGCCTAAAGCAAGCCTCTCGAAGCTGGAATCTTCGATTCGATGATGCAATCAAAGCGTTTGGTTTCATCAAGAATGAAGATGAACCCTGTGTCTACAAGAGGGTTAGTGGGAGCACAATTATCTTCCTAATCTTGTATGTAGATGACATACTCCTCATTGGGAATGATATTCCTTCACTACAGTCTGTGAAGACGTGGCTAGGGAATTGTTTCTCAATGAAAGACTTAGGTGAAGCAGCCTATATCCTAGGCATCAAGATCTATAGAGATAGATCTAAGAGATTGCTTGGCTTAAGTCAGAGTACATATATTGACAAGGTGCTTAATCGTTTTGCCATGCAGAATTCCAAGAAGGGTTTTCTGCCGATGTCACATGGTGTGAGTCTTTCGAAGACTCAATGTCCCTCTTCTAAGGAGGAGAGAGACCGTATGGATCAGATCCCTTATGCATCTGCTATAGGGTCTATCATGTACGCCATACTTTGTACTCATCCAGATGTCTTGTATGCTTTGAGCATGACGAGCAGGTACCAGTCAGATCCAGGTGAAAGTCACTGGACAGCTGTCTAGAATATTCTTAAGTACTTGCGAAGGACGAAAGAATATTTCTTGATATTTGGAGGCAATGAGGAGCTAGCTGTAAAAGGTTACAGTGACGCAAGCTTCCAAACAGACAGGGATGATTTCAGATCGCAGTCAGGGTATGTATATTGCCTGAATGGTGGCGCTGTGAGCTGGAAGAGTTTGAAGCAGGACACAGTCACAGATTCTACAACAGAGGCCGAGTATATTGCCGCGTCTGAGGCGGAAAAAGAGGCTGTTTGGATCTGGAAGTTCATTACAGAGCTTGGTGTGGTTCCTAGCATAGTAGACCCGATAGACATCTATTGTGACAACAATGGGGCTATTGCACAGGCTAAGGAACCTCGTTCTCATCAGCGGACCAAACACATACTACGACGCTTCCATCTTATTCGAGAGATCATCGATAGAGGAGATGTGAGGATATGCAGAGTACACACTGATTCTAACATCGCAGATCCTTTGACCAAGGCTTTGGCACAAAAGAAGCATGATGGTCACACTAGGTCACTGGGTATTAGATATTACAGTGATTGACACTAGTGCTAGTGGGAGGGATGTGGGTGATGTAGATGGGATCTATCCCTCCCATATGACAGGAGTGATATCTGTGGGCTCCTTGATCGAGTAGGACTACTAAAACGCATGACCATGCTCAAATGAGTCAATATGAGATATTGAGCTCATTTGTTTGAGTGAGTCTACTCGGGGATCAAGAAACACAAAGATTGATCGAGGATGACACGGTCTATGCCTCATTGGTCAATCTAGATATCAAGGATAGAAGGACAAGGTCATACGTTATTATAGTCACGGAGGTTTAGTCGGATCTCGACTTTCCTTGTTACTTGGGAACCAATGATGCATTGCTAGATGCCACTCATTGCTTATGTGTCTAAAGCGTTTAGGCGTATTGCCAACGCCACGAGAACCTATTGGGTCACACACTAAGGACATGATGCTTCGGGAAATCAGGTCAGGAGCCCGAGTTGGAAACTCTGGAAATCTGATCAGGAGCCCGAGTTGGAAACTCTGGAAATCTGATCAGGAGCCCGAGTTGGGAACTCGGGAGATCTGATCGGGAGCCCGAGTTGGGAACTCAGGAGATCTGATCGGGAGCTCGAGTTGGGAACTCGGGAGAACGGGTCGGGAGCTCGGGTCAGGAGCTTAGGGACTTGGTCGGGAGCTCGGGCTAGGAGCTCGGGAGACTTGGTCGGGAGCTCGGCAGACTGGGTCGGGAGCTCGGCGACTTGCTCGACAGACTTGGTCGGGAGCCCGAGAGGCCCGGTCGGAATTGCAGGGGAAATTCATTAAAGTGTTTAATGAAGGAAAGAGAAAAGTCTCTCTTCATTGGATGAAGAGAAGGTGAATAGTCACATGGAAAGATGTGCTCTTTATTGGCTTTAATGAAGGGAAGTTAAAGAGACAAAAGACTCTTCATATTCATGGGATGAGTATAAAAGAGAGTCTAGTCATTTTGAATGACAAGTGAGAGCTATCCTTTCTTCCCTTCCTCTCTTCTTCTTCCTCTTCTCCCTCTTGGCCGAAACCCTCTTGGGTTCTTGGTAGTTTTGTGAACTACCTCAAGTTGCTAGCACAACTAAGGTAGTTCTTTCCAAAGTTGAGAGATCATGTCCGTGTGGATACGAATAAAGGCACGGACACTTGAACGTGCAAGAGATCCGACGCATCTTGGACGAGCGGGATAAGCGAAAGGGCACACTCCAAAGGTATACACTGTAGATAGATCTATTATATAGATGAACTTTGTACGAGTTTTTCTTTCGCATGGATCGCTCGAGGGATTTTGTTTCCACTGCATTTTGTGTTTTGGTGTTGGGAGATCCCAACATTTACTTGCCTTATGGACTCATGGTTCCTTCAGGATTGCAACTGCACCATTTTTACCACAAACAAAATGTGATAGCTATGAGCAAACCAGGAATCACTTCTAAGTCCATCTTGAGATTCCCTAACCATATAGCTTTCTTGGCTATCAAATAGATTGCCAATCATCCAGCTATTATGGTAGAGTCCATCACGCAGCCGCTGCGCGACATTCTCCCATACTACAGTTCCACCTCCTAAAAGTAAACACAAAACCCTGAGGAATACTTATATTTGTGTTGGGAGGTATGGCTTGGCGGTTTCCAAGACAACCACGGGGTCGTACCTGAGAGACCTCTCTTTGTCTACAGATTAAAAATTTAATCTGAATAGAGACCCGTCTCCTAAACGACCATCTCGTCGTTGTGTTAACTAATCCAAGTCACAACTTAGCCAAAACCGAAGTTTAGGCCTTGTAACTTTCCGGATTAATTAACTGCGAAAAAGACGATGAATGGATCGCCGATTTCTGTGTTTGTATTCGGGGTCCATGACATAAATTAATTATCAAATTAATTAACAAAAAATTAATCTACTATAATTAATTATCCACATGCAATGATAAGAAATATCAAAGGGAAGTAACATAGCAAACGTAAAACGGAGTTTGGGAGAGTTATACCTCGCCGTTTACCTCGCAGTCTTCTACCTTATGACCCTCCCCTCCTGGATGTCATGTGGGCGACGATCTACCAAGACGCGGAGTCACCAAGGCGCGCCAATTAATCCTCCTTCCTAGACTGGCCGAAACCCTAGGAAAGGGTCTAGGGTTGTCTTCTTCCTCCCTTGAACCTGCCGGAGCCCTAACCTCCAATGAGGTTGCCCCCGACCATCAAGGGATGCGTGATTCTTTTTCTTGGGTGCCTCACCATCGAGAGAAGATGGAGAACAAGAAAAAGAATGAATGAAGAGTGAATAACCCTAGCCCTAACTCCTTCTTCCTCCCACTTCTTTGCGCCGACAAACTCCTCAACAAGGAGTAGACCGCCGACAATCCACCTCTTCTCTTTCTCCCCTTGAGCTGCCAATCTCTATTCCATCTCCATGGAAACGCTGGCCAAGGATTGAGAAGAGGAGCAAGGAAGATGAAGAAGTAACCAAACCGCCACTCTTCTTTCTCTCAATCGCTGTCGACGCTAAGCAATCAAAATTGCACCGTCGGCGAGTCACCTCTTCTCCTCCAACATGCTGCCGAGCTCTCCAAGGAAGAAGAGGAAAAGAGGATGATGAGAAGATGAAGAAAAACAAATTTTCTATCTTCTCCTTGCCTCTTATCGCCACCTCTTGCTTGCCTTAGCCGCCGGCCACAAGAGCCCTAGGAGAGAGAAGATGAGAGGAGAGAATTTAGAGAGGATTTGGTTATTTTTGGATGATTAATTCATTAGCCTTGTATCATGAATCCTATGGGGTATTTATAGGGATAAGATAGGGACCATGAGGAGGAGTTGGTTCTTGACATGCTAATGGATCCAAACCGGATCCATTAATGGAGATCCATTCCACTAAAGGATTACATTGAACTTCCTCACCAACCTCCATATTTTCATATGGGCTCCACCTATTATGAGTCATCCATCTCCCCATGTTTAAGATATCGAATGCCCAATAATTAATTTAATTTACTGATAATTAAATTAATTATCCTCTTAATCCTTGATTAGTACCACTCAACCTTTTCATCATGTTGGACCATAGTCCACTTACAAGATTTAACATGACGATCCTTTTGAGCTCACCAAGGGGGCATCATCATCCTGACTCACCAGGACACGAATTTCGTCAATAATCAATAAAACACCATATAATTAATATTATTTCCTAATTTACCGGGCTTATTGATTTAACATAATAAATCTCACCCTTTGGTAAGTCAAAGAAATAATATATAATTATACGTGCCCGTTATTATTTCGGGTTTAAGAGATCGTACTCCATAATATATATCCGAAGTCTAATCCAATTTACGAAGTTAGTACAAAATTGGATGACCTCTCTTTTAGTCCTACTCAATGTACACAAAATACACTAGTGTAATTCTATGGTTAAGATAAACCACACCTAATTACACTACAACCATCCCGATGGTTTGTCCCACTCCATCTCGGTTGTGAGCCTCTTTCTTATACTTCGACAAGGAACCTGATAACATGATCTTCTGTGCGACACCATGCACCATGATATCTACAATGCCAAGTATAAGACATTTTGTGAACATACTAATATAAACATGCATTGTGTGATTTTGCGATTCTCTTTAAAATGTAAATGTATCTTAACCAAAAGCAAGACTTTTAGTATACATCCTAACAATCTCCCACTTATACTCAAAGACTTTGCTATTTTCAAAATGTCATGCATCTGACCTCTAGATCCTTCACATGCCTAAAAGCTCTCGCTACTAAGGCCTTAGTGAAATGATCCATCTAGGTCATCTTCTGATGCAATCTAGGCAACGACAGCTATTCCTTTTCTGGGTGGTACTTACGCTCTATGTGTTTACTCGCCTTATGGACTTGTGATTCCTTTGAGTTTGTAATTGCACCATTTTAATCACATCTAATGTGATAGTTCTGAGCAATCCAGGAATCACATCGAAGTCCATCTTGAGATTTCTGAACCATGTAGCTACATTGGCTGCCACATAGGCTACCAAATATCCAGGCTCCATAGTAGGGTCCATCACGCAGACGCTGCGCGACACTCTGCTATACAATGGTTCTACCTCCTAAAAGGAAACACAAAATCCGAGGAATACTTATATTTGCCCCTATCTAGATTGGAATTCTGTATCCATATAACCCACTGGAGATTGGTCTGCCCGGTAAATCAGCATATAGTCCTTAGTCCTTCTTAGGCACTAATACATGCTTTTACCGCAGTCTAATTTTCTGGATCTGGTTTACTCCGATATCTGTTACCTATGCCCATGGCACAACAGATATTTGGGCTCGTTCTTAGCATACATGAGACTTCCTTTAGCCGATGCTAGAGGAACCGCCATTACCTACTCTATTACCTTTGATAATCTAAACATATCTCTTTAGATAGAGTAGCTCCAATGCTGAAAAGTACAAAACTTTTCTTGGAGGTATCCATGCTAAAACGAGCTAGGACAATGTTTTATATGAAGCTTAGGATAAACATATCATCCTTGTCTGGAGATCCCTTAGATCTTTGATCCCCAAGGATGTGCCCTACTTCTCCCAAGTCCTTCATAATTGTGCGGACAACCATACCCTTACGTCTGACAATATTCCGTCATTGTTGCCAACTAACAAAATATTATCTACGTAAAGTACAAGAATACTACTACGTTCTATCATATTTTAAATACACAATCTTATTTGTCCTTTGAACAAATCCATATGACTGGATTTATCTCTTCAAAGCGGATGATCATAGGTCCAGGGATCTAGTTCATGTTTACCAAGGACTCAGTCCATAGACTCTCCAAGAACATGAATCCTTTAGGTTGACTGACAACCCTCCCATAATGATATGGTATCTATTGTGTATCTTCTGTGACACGAGGTGCAGTGCCTTGTGATATTCCTCTTGTACTGTTGGTACTAAGATCGGAATGTATCTCAGAATAGTTCTACTTATGGACTTGTGGTTTATTACATAGTCCTTTTTCTAAGAATCAGACATTCATCTCGACGAATATCCTCTGATCTTTAGGACTACTAAACCACTTATTTTTCCCTTAGGATAGCCTACGAACATATGCACTAGATTCCAACTTATCAATGTCTCCTCTCAGCACATGTGCTGAACAACTCATAATCTGAACATGGCTTAGACTAAGCCTTTGCTTAGTCCACATTTCTATGGTCTTAAGAGACTACTGACCTAGATAGAATCAAGCATATACACCGTCATATCCAGGATATATCCCTTTGAACAAATCTGACTAATCTCAGAGTAGCTTATCATCTTCTTAACTATTAGCTTAAGAGACCTTCTTCCTTCCATGTGTTGCAACGTTATGTTGGGGCACACCAGGTGGAACGAATTGGGATCGAATCCCAAATCTCTGATAAGTAAGTCATACAACTATCTCTAGAGGTACTTACCACTATAATCTAATCATAATGTCACAATACTTTTACTCTAATGTTTCTTCTGCATTAGACTTGAACTCTTTGATTTCATCAAAGTATTCAATCTTGCACATCAAGTAAATGTACTTTGTGTTGGTGCAGGAAGCACCATATTGAACCTTGTCTTGATATTGGCAAAGGGTTCAAAGTTAAGTATTATTGGTGATCTAACAATGTTACTCAAGTGTGCAGGAAAAGTCCTAGCGAAGGGCTGCTAGGCACCTGGCAAAGGGCTGCCAGGAAACAAAGTCCTAGCGAAGGGCTTCTAGGCACCTGGCGAAGGGCTGCCAGGAAATAAAGCCCTAGCGAAGGACTGCTAGGCACCTGGCGAAGGAATGCCAGGATATAAAGACCTAGCGAAGGACTGCTGGGCACCTGGCGAAGGACTGCCAGGATCCAAAGACCTAGCGAAGGACTGCTAGGCACCTGGCGAAGGACTGCTAGGATCCAAAGACCTAGCGAAGGACTGCTAGGCACCGGGCGAAGGACAGCCTGGGATCCAAGACCTAGCGAAGGACTGCTAGGCACCCGACGAAGGACTACCAGGATCCGAAGACCTGGCGAAGGACTGCTAGGCACCGGGCGAAGGACAGCCTGATATCCAAGACCTAGCAACGGACCGCTAGGCAAAAGTCCAACCGGAGGAGCCGGTTGGCATCAGGTAAATTCTCCCGAGAGGAGTAGGTGAGGACGCGTTCCCCGATGAGGGAACAGTAGGCGTCGGTTCGACCTAGTGCTCCATTTGGGAGGCCCAAAGTCAGAACCAAGATAGCTAAGGCTGTATAAACTAACATATTACTGCTTTATGTTGTTTTGGACTAACCCTGGATGCAGGACCGAAGGAACGAGTGTCTGCAGCTCAGAGAGCCTCAAAGGAGTGAGGAAGCAGCTGACTAGGGTGCCCGGAGTGTCCCGGGCGCCCCCAAGGTGAACACAAAACAAAGCAAAGCAAAGTGAGCTTCTGCAGCGTATGGGCGGGGCGCCCCCGTGCTCCCCCTATGCTCCCGGGTGCCCCCAACGTCTCGGGCGCCCCCAGTGCAAGCCTATGAACCAGAAGCCAGCGAAGCCAAGGGATAAGATTTGACCCGGTCAATACGGGCGCCCCCAGCGTCCCGGGTGCCCCGTCAAGATCTGATCCCGAGTTTGAAGGGATCAGAAGCTGACCGAGTGAAAGTCGGATAGGCCGACACGTGGGGGGGGGGGCGCCCCCAATGTTTCGGGCGCCCCTAGGGCCTATAAAAGGGCCCTCGACCCCAAGGCTTCGAACAACACTTCTTAAAACGCTGTTACGTTCTTCTGCTCCTGCGCTTTGCTCCAGAAACCTCCCAACTCGACACACAAGCGCCGACGACGTCCCTCTGCTCCAAGAATCATCCCATACCGGATGTCGATAACGAAGAACTGTCATTTCGTTTCTGTTATACTACTACTGTAATCTTTTTGTAAGAATTATTGCGCATATATAGAATTGCCCCCAGTAAACGGTCAACGACCGTGGGCCTTGGAGTAGGAGTCGACCTAGGCTCCGAACCAAGTAAAACTACTTGTGTTCGCGATTGTTTTTATTCCGCTGCGTACTTGCTCTAGTTTTTATCCGAAAAGCATTTAACGATATTCACCCCCCCTCTATCGTTTCTCTCGATCCAACACTTTGTCCTTTAAATAATTGTTTATAAAACAAACAAAATCTTCAAGGGTACCTCTATTCTAGATAGATTAAGGACCTATACTTATCAGAATGAACCAATTCCTACATATCTTTGGCTCTATGCCCCTAGGCTTATAATAAGCCTATTTGGTTTTTGTTACCTCCTTAGTAAGAGTCAAAAGATCTTTAAGGAAGACAAGTCTTCCATTACCAATGAACCCAAGGGCTTATTGGTTGACCACCTTTGAATCCCACTAGAGGTTAACAAACCAAACCTTAGAGCCAAAATATATGTTTGGTTCTTCTTGAAAGGAACCTTTCTCTTTCTTTAATTAAGATGATAAGCTATTAGACATCTAATTGCATAATGGTAGCTTTTGGTTTTTATATGCTAATTGCCTATCAATGTACTTTAATAGATAATCCTTCTATTCCACTTTTAACAAATAAAAGCAATAGAAATATCTTATTCCAGAAACTGAACAAAAAGGTCTTTCCAAAAACTAAGTACATAAAGGCAATCTCAATAAAGCCAAAACTATATCATCCTATACTAAAGACATAGATGAATAGATAAAACTCCCACTGCAAAAGTCATCTTCATAGCCTATCCATGTAGTCAGTAATATCCTCCTCAGCTAGCCGTCGGGTTTTCTGGAACCCCTGCACAAAAATACAGACATGATTAGTGGCATCCATATCTACACACCAGGTACCGGTAGATATCACCACTAAACATGTTACAACGACAAAAGAAGAAAATATACCTGTGGTACTACTCTGACAACGGGGACAATCCGTCTTCCAATGTCCTGACTGCTTGCACACAAAGCACTTACCTTTCGGCTTCTTCATGCATCCCTGAGGTCCTTGTAATCCTGCTACTTTCTTTGCCCCAGAACGTTTCTTCTTCTTCTTTCCTTTCAGTTTAGAAGTAGAAACGTCTTGAGTAACGAAAGTCTGTGAACTCTGAAGAGAAAATGCCTCTGCCGCCTCGAGTTCTGTCAGAAGTTCTGCCCACGAATATGAACGCTTGTCCATATTATAGCTTAGGCGAAACATCTCAAAACTCACTGGTAGAGATTGGAGGATGAGATCAACCTGGATTTCCCCATCAATCTGTGCTCCAAGGATTTCCATCTCCTTTAGCCAAGCCATCATTTTGAGGACATGTTCCCTTACGGGCATACCCTCAACCAAGATGGTTGTGGTGAAGTTCTTCATTACCTTCTGCCTAGCGGCTCGATTACTTTGACCGAAGAGTTCATCGAGTTTGGATGCTTTATCACTGGTAATGGAAGAAGCCTGATTTTGAAGACCTTCAGTCATCTCGTCTGCTTCTAACCATTTCCTAAAATATTCAAACTCCTCTTCAGTATTAATCTCGCTAGGCTTTTCGGTACAGAATTCGGCAAGATCACACTTAGGTTCCTCTGTAGTAGAGACAAAGTTCATGTTTAATTCCCAATCCTTATCATTATTAGGGGCATTTATTTGGTTTTCTCTTTGAATTAGGTCAAGTGGGTCTAGATCCATTTTAAAGTACCTGAGAATCACAACAATCACACACATTAGATTTTGAAAATAAATTGACTTCTAAAAAAATAATTTATTACAAAATCTACCAACACCTCAAAACACCGAGAATTTAGCATGCCACGTTAGTGTGGACGTATACGAATTCTACATTTGTGAGAGGAGGTTTTACCCATTAATTTTACTATCTTGTCAACCTAACTTTTTGACAAGTAAAGTTAATAGTTGGTCCTCTTCGACCCTACAAATAATAGCAGTAACTCCATTGGGGAGGATACTAGTATTTGTATCTGAGTGTTTACCATTACACGACACTAAGAAAATTATTTCCAATTATGTGTTTTCTGTTGGGGAAGTACACACGCTCTTCAATAATTTTCTATAATCTTTTCTAACCTAGTGATCCGCAGAACAAGCCTATCCGTTATGGAGGAAGGCACTCAGAGCCAACACGCGAGCTTGTTCGCATCACTTGTTAGATTGTAATGGAGGCCGTGGGACCCTTAGGGTCCCTCTCCCACTTAGTTATTTGCGTTTGAGGTTTTTATATGCACACACACAACAAGCACATAAACCAATATAATAGTGCAATTAAAAAAATCCTAGATTTTTCCAACTATTATGGCCTTAGTCTCCAATGCGCCTCCAATTGTGTCATCACCTCGTCCACTCCATCATTTCCATGCGCAAGCCATCATGAAGGAATCCCTGAGCTGAGATGACTAGCTTACTTATTTACATCCATTGATCCTATACTCCACAAGGGAGTGTACACGTAGTCTAGATCAAAAGTAAATAAAAGCTTGGCTAAACAAGTGCCATATTTAATTACAAAAATTAAATAACTTATCTAGCCTCGTCAACCCCGAGGATTCAATTAATATGCATCACACACATTCAATCACATATATCATATATTAATGCCATAATAGTTGGAATCTAGTGCCTGCAACAAAGAGTTTGCCGATGCACATCCAAAAATTATCCAGCAGAAATAAAGTACATGATAATGTGCAGAAAAATAACCGAATCCTAAACACACAAAATCAGAAACACAACTCTGATACCAATTGTTGGGAGGTATGACTTGGCGGTTTCCAGGACAACCACGGGGTTGTACCTGAGAGACCTCTCTATGTCTATGGATTAAAAAATTAATCCGAATAGAGACCCAACTCCCTAACAACCATCTCATCATCGTGTTAATTAATCCATGTCACAACTTAGCCAAAATCGAAGTTTAGGCCTTGTAACTTTCCGGATTAATTAACCGCGGAAAAGACGACAAATAGACCGCTGGTTTCTGTGTTTGTATTCGGGGTCCATGACATAAATTAATTATCAAATTAATTAACTAATAATTAATCTACTATAATTAATTATCCACATGCAATGATAACAAATATCAAAGGGAAGTAACATAGCAAAAGTAAAACGGAGCTCGGGAGAGTTATACCTCGCCGTTTACCTCGCAGTTGTTGGGTATGGCTTGGCGTGTAACGCCCGCTTTTTTTTTCCTAAGCGGCGTTACGTTAACATGCTTAGGGCATGTAGACATCATAAGGCAGCGGAATAACTTTAACTTATACATGCCCTGTTACCATTCTTAACTCAATGACATAGGAACCTTAGCATATTAACTTTGAACTTAAGCATCATATCATATCATGTCATACGTAACATCATATCATAAGGTTCCACAGGTCATTATTCAGACATATAAGTAACCAAGGTGAAGTTCTAGCATAAACCGTAAACATAAGGTTTCCTGGGCCAAGTCACTACTACACACATGCGTTCTTGCCCTCCTGCTGCTTCCTTCATTGTCCCCTTGAATGATTTGCGGTATAAGGAAATAAGACTATAAGCACACAGGCTTAGTAAGACTCTTTCCTACTCACAAAACCATTCATCATTCATCATCTCATAATGAGCACATAAAACATTAACATACTTGGTGCTCTACTTGGAACATAACATCTTACATCACTTATCGTATACATAGCATGGCATGAACATAAACATAGTAGACATTCTAAGCATGGCATAATTCATGACATAACTCATAAACATAGTAGCATGGCATAATTCATGGCATAAATCATAAACATAGTAGCATGACATCTTTCATGGCATAAATCATAAACATGGTAGCATGGCATAATTCATGACATAAATCATAAACATAGTAGCATGGCATCTTTCATGGCATAAATCATAAACATAGTAGCATGGCATCTTTCATGGCATAAATCATAAACATCGTAGCATGACATCTTTTATGGCATAAATCATAAACATAGTAGCATGACATCTTTCCTGGCATAAATCATAAACATAGTAGCATGGCATAATACCTATCATAGCATATGAACATCTTCCTAACATAATCATGGCATAGATCATTCATTCTCATGCATACTTCTTAACATGAAACGTAAGCATATCATCTTATCAACATAGCATAATGCATAGCATGAATGGATGCATGAGTGGAATGCATATACATAAGGGATGCTTAACTTTTAAAACATACTTTTAATTTGCTTAAACATAATCATCATAACATCATTTGGGGTCCCCGGCTTGTACCACATACATACATCATAGCGTGCATCCCTAGCAAGTCCGAGGTCACGAGCCCCAACCTACTAGGGTAAGGACAGCATAGTCGGTAGTCCCCGAACCGAGGCGTTCTTAAGGTGCCCATCCCTGTTGCACAGCTCCGGTAGTGCCAGAACCATGAACAACTTCGGTAGTCCAGAACCGGGGCGTTCTTAAGGTGCCCATCCCTTGGACCCATACTTCGGTCCGGTACAAGCCCATACATAAAGTAAAATACTTTTCATGTTTCATCATTCATAAGACATTCATGGCATACTTATCATAGCATAACTTGTTACGGCTCGGCCCGTCTACCGGCCCATTTACCGGTCCTCTCGACCGTCGTACCGTCGACCATCGACCGTGCCGTTTAGCATATTTATGCCTTAAAGACATAAGCATCATCTTTCATTCATTATACTTGTCATTCATCATTTTCATTCTTAGACATGACATATGTACACATCATTCATAGAGCATGGCATACATTCGTATTATCCTAAAACATGGCATATCATTCATAAACATGGCATATCATTCATAAAGATGGCATATCATTCGTAAACATGGCATATCATTCGTAAACATGGCATATCATGCATAAACATGGCATATCATTCATAAACATGGCATATCATTCATAACATGGCATATCATTCATAAACATGTCATATCATTCGTAAACATGACATATCATTCGTAAACATGGCATATCATTCATAAATATGACATATCATGCATAAACATGGCATATCATTTATAACATGACATATCATTCATAAACATGTCATATCATTCGTAAACATGGCATATCATTCGTAAACATGGCATATCATGCATAAACATGGCATATCATTCATAAAACACAAATCACATCTTACCATAGGGCCATTGGGACCCTTACTTAAAATAAATCTTAACTTTTACCCTATTAACCCTTCTTGGCCGAAACTTGTGGAGTCCCAAGGCCATGTGAAAATTCACATAATCACCTTCCATCATCCTTATATCATGGCAACACATAAACATATGCTTGAAGTTAAAGACTCAACCCTAACCCTTGGGTCCTTGGGGTTGGCCGAACCATATGGGGCCTCTAGGGTACCCCAAAAATTCCCAAAAATTATACCTAACCTCTACACATCATAAGAGAACATTAAATAACATTATCATGATTTTTAGAATAATTATAGACCTTTAAAACATGGTGGTCGAAACCCTTAAACTCAGGGTTCTTAGTTTTTGTTTCTTTCATGTTGGCCGAAACCCTAGGGTGTCCTAGGGTACTCCAAAAATTCCCAAAAATTATACTTAACCTCTACACATCATAAGGGAACATTAAACAACATTATCATGATTTTTATCATAATTCTAGACCTTTAAAACTTGGTGGCCGAAACCCTTAAACTCAGGTTTCTTAGTTTTTGTTTCTTTCATGTTGGCCGAAACCCTAGGGTATCCTAGGGTACTCCAAAAATTCCCAAAAATTATACTTAACTTCTAAACATCATAAGGGAACATTAAATAGCATTATACAGATTTTTAGCATAATTTTAGATCTTAAAAACATGGTGGCCGAAACCTTTAAACATAAAGTTCTTGGTTTTCTTTCCTTTCAACATCAAATCCAAAAACTATCCAATATATCATGATAAAAATCATAAAAATCATAAAAATCATAGGGAACTATTATACCACAGGTGATGGAGTCTTACCTTGGGTTTCTTGATTTTTCGAACCTTGGAAGAGAAGAAAATGGTAAGATCTTTGGACCCTTGAACACCCTTGTCCTTGTATTCTTGTAGAAACTTTAGATCTAGGAGATGGAACCTTGGTGGAAGCTTTTCCAAGGGGAAAGCCCCTTCTTGGTGCTCGGCAAGAATGAGGGGAGGAGGAGTTTCGAAAATGAATGTAATGGGAAGAAGAGGTAACTCCCAAAACCCCCCTTTAATAGCCCATTAAAGAGGTAAATGAAGAGTCTCTCCATGACTCTTCATCTTCTTCTTAATCTTAACTTATATCCACTCCATTTCCTCATAGAAATCCCTTGCTAGGTGAGTTGGTTAAGGCTTACATGGTTGTACAAGAGGTCCAAGGTTCAATCCTTGGCTCATGCACCTTTATTTTTATTTCATTTATTTTATTATTTTTATTTCCTAAATTCCGAAAATCCCCCTAAAATCATCCATAATTATGCCAATATTCCTAAATAAAATTCTTTTATATTTATATTAATTTTACCTAATTTATATTAATTTTTCCTAATTAATACCTATTTTTGGAGCCCATTTAAAGCTCATTAGTACTTAATTTCTCCATTAAAATAGAAAAATTAGGCTAAGACTTACCCATAATCATGCTAATATGCCTAATTAAATCCTATTTATATTTATACTAATTATTACCGAAATCCACCTATAATCATGGTACTAAAAAGCCCACATAAAGCCCATTAGTACTTAGTTTTCTCAATTTAAATGAGAAAACATGGATTTTCTAGGCCAACATTCTCCTTAATATTTCTAGGTCCCTTGGAAAATTATTTAAACATGCTTAATATTTTAAGCAAATATTAAGAGAATTTTCCGGGTCGTTACATGGCGGGCTTCCTAAGTGAATACTTGGTCGATCCGAGAGACATCTCCACGTCTATGGATTAAAATTTAATCCGAATGGAGACCCGTCTCTCTACAACCGTCTCATGCCATATCGAACGATCCAAATCACAAGTCGGCCAATTACCAAAATCGGCCTTGTAATTTACTCGACCGTTCGACCGCGGAAAAGGCGACGAGTTGATCGCTGGCTTTTGTGTTTATGGTCGGGGTCTAGTTAGTTAATTATTAACTATGATAACTAATCAAAATAATTAACTTTCACACATGAAATGACGAGGTTAGTAAACATAGCACAAAATTGACATAAGGATAATCAAAGGAGCTTGGAAAGGGTTATACCTTCCGATCACCTTGCGGTCTTCTACCTTATGTTCCTCCCATCGCGGACATTGTGTGGGTGACGATCTATCACGAACCGAGATCACCGAAGCCTCCAAAAGCCTCTCCTCCTTGCGCTAGCCGCAAACCCTAGGTTAGGGTTTGCGCCGCCGGCCTTCTTCCTCTTCCACGCGTGCGCCGCCGGCCAGCCAAGCTCGCCGGCCACCAGCTCTCCGTCCAACAGAGGCTGAGGAGGAGGAAGGAGACTGAGAGGAAGGAAGAAGAAGGGTTTTCTGCTTCCCAAACCCGCTGCCAAGCACTCAAGCCTTCTCCCTCACCGTCGGCGACCTTGCGCCCCTCTTCCACGCCGCCAACTCCTCTCCTCTCTCTGTCTCACGTGCTCCGACCACCAACCGAGAGGGAGAACATCTCCCTTCCTTAGTAGCCAACGCTGAGAGAGAAGAAGATGAGAATAAGAAGAGAAGAGATCTTCTCTTCATGGTGTACGCCGGCGCCCTAGGAGAGAGGATGAGAGGGAGAAAAGAGAGAGGCCAAGGGTTTTTCCAGTTGGTTTGATCAAGCCTTGGTATCATGATCTCTATGGGTATTTAAAGGGCTAAGGTAGGGACCAAGAGGAGGAGTTGGATCTTGGCCCACCAATGGATCTAAACCCGATCCATTAATTATGATCCATTCCACTAAAGGATCTTAATTGAACTTCCTCACCAACCCATATTTACATATGGGCTCCACATATTACGAGTCGTCCATCCCCCCGTGTTTAAGATCTCAAATGCCCATTAATTAATTTAAATTACTGACAATTCAAATTAATTAACCTCTGAGTCCTTGACTAGTACCACTCGACCTTATCATCATGTCGGATCAAATCCACCTGTAGGGTTTAGCATGATGAACCTTTCGAGCTCATCAAGGGGGCATCATCAACCTGACTCACCAGGACACGGATTCCGTCAATAATCAACAACACATCATATTATTAATAATATCACCCAACTTACTGAGCCTATCAATCAAACAGAATAGATCTCACCCATTGGTAAATCAAAGAAATAATAGTTAATAATATATGCCCGTTATTATATCATGATTAAGGGATCGTACTCCATAATATAATCTTGAGGTCCTATCTGTTGAGGCAATCTGTGGTCCGGAGTGACCAAGTGTTTTGATGTTTGGGCAAAGAGTTTAAGTTAGGTTTACCCTTGTTATCTCATATGTGTATGCTGAGTGTGCATGTTGTATAGGTTGCACATATGGACTTGACTGGACAGTCTCGGTACGGTGAAGGGTGGCATGGAGACAAGCTGGAGGCTTATGTGCACCCGAGGGACCTTGGAGAGTAGGAACGATGAGCTGATGGGCGCAGACTTTGAGACATGCGTGAAGGATGGCATGGAGGCAAGCTGGAGGCTTGCGTGCATCCGAGGGATGGGAGCCAAAAATGAAGAGGGCGCGAAGGCAACAGTCGAGGCTGCGGAGGAGGAGTCAGTCAAGTCGTGAGGGTACGAGTGCAGTGTGATTGTACTCGAGAAATCCTAGGGTTTGAGTGCGGAGTGGAATGTACTCAGGAAGGGTAACCTTAGGTGGGTGAGTACACCAGACGACTGGCCTGGGGTCAGTCGACTGATGGAACTCATAGAAAGGTCTCAGCCCTGGGACCAGCCGACTGCCCTGGGGGCAGTCGACTGGTAGGTGGCTGGTGAGTTGGCTGAGAATTCAAACGTTGGGGTGCAACGGTCGAATTTCAGTGGCACCAGTCGACTGCCCTAGTAGCGAGGGTTTCAGCCCGAGTCCTATTTAAAGAGGACTTCGTGGTGGCTGAGAATCTTAACGAGTTTGGTCTTGGTTAACGGCCAAACAGTAGTCTTTGTGCTCAGAGGTTCTCAAGGTGTTGTGGTGAGGTTTCTCCACCCACAAGGAGCAACGAGAGCTAGCCGGAGGTTTTTCGGGGAGTGATCCACCGACGGATTCTTGGATTAGTCACCCGGCCGGGGTGGATACCAAGTAAATTCTCTTTGTTAGCGTTGTTTGTTTTCTTTATTATTGTTTCCGCTGTGCAACTAACAACGCAGGTACAAGAAAGATCCGAGAAACGCTATTCACCCCCCTCTAGCGGACATAATCGATCCAACAATTGGTATCAGAGCGAAGGACCGCTCTTGATCGGACTAACCGCCGAGGGAGCACATGCTAGAGGAAGAAGAAAATGGAAGACAAATTTGGGGAAGACATTTACACTCCACCGCCTTACTATCATGAAGACTTCGACTTTTGGAGGGCAAGGATCGAAACTTGGTTCGGAATGGAGTGGGCATGTAGAATTGCGCTTGAGGAGCCCCTCGAGATTCCAAAGGATAAGCATGGGAAGAAGCTTAGGCCTAGATATTGGAATCAAGAGCAACAAGATCAAGCAAGGGCGAATAAAAAGATAATTGATATATTGCGTAACATTTTGCCTACTAATGTTTTGAATGGTGTAGGAGCATACGAAAATGCACACGATCTATGGAAAAAGGTAGAAGAAATCCATAAAAACCCTACATGAGATCAATTAGTGGAAGAGGCCGAGGAGGTAAACTCAATAGCCCAAGAAGAGGAGAAAAAGGAAGAAGAATCATCTACCCCCTCAAGTGAAATGGAAGAAGAAAGTGAGAGGTTCTCCACCTCATCTAGAGAAGAAGAAGAAGAAGTATCAATTTCAAGAATTGAGGGGGAGGAGAGATCCATTTCCATACCGGAGCAAGAAAAAGCTCTAACCTCCACTAGAGCCAAGACCAAGGACCATATCACATGCTTTGGATGCAACGAAAAGGGGCACTACAAGGACAAGTGCCCGAAAGGTAAGAAGGAGATACTCTCTAAACCTGGGTCCATTCAATTTAAATCTAACATGAATTGTAGGAATGGAGAAGCCCAAGAAAAGAAAAAGGAGATTCAATGCTTTACATGTGGAGAGCTAGGGCACTACGACACCAAGTTCCCTAGAAAAGGTGAACTAAAGAAAATGGAGCACTTGAGGAGATGGGAGAAAGAAGAAAGGAAAAAGAGAAGAAGCCCACATCAAGGAGGAACTCCAAAGGTAAGGAAGGTAACTCCTAACCTTAAGCCAAAATGTAATTCTAATTCAAGTTCCTCCATGCATGATAAAAATAGAATTAATTATACATCCATGCATGCTAGGATTAATGAAAATTGCTTCATGGTGCACAATTTTGGATTTAAATATAATGATAGGACTAGGGTTAACAAGGTAGATCATAACCCTAGGAAAAGCATGCATCATGATCAACCTAGGACCTTTGTACCTAAGGAACAAGGCACTAAGCCCAAGAAGGGAAGGAATGTGCCTAGAAAGGAGGGTAGGTCTAGGAATGTCCAAAGTGGACATATGGATTCTAGGTTTAGGAACCTAGAAAGGGAAAATTAAGCTTTAAGGGAAAAGCTTGATAGGTTAGAGAAAACCCTAGAGAGATTCACGATTGGATCTAAGGGTTTAGATATGGTGTTGGGTGGTTTACACCGCACCAATGATAGATCGGGGTTGAGATACTGGTCTAAGAACTCCCATGCCAAGGGAAAGAAATATGCTAGGGTAGCATATGATTATGGCAAGAAGGGGGAGTCCAAAAATGGCAAAGGGGTGTCATTTAAAGGAAAAAGAAATGACTTAACCAAAGACAAGGTGTCTAAGGTTAAGAGGGTTGAGTTTGTAGGCCAAGAGTCACCGGTGGAACACCGATGTGGCCTAGTGATGGTTGAGTCACCTAGGGAGGTGGCTAGGGATAAGAGCTCAAGGAGGAACTCTAGGAGCCTTTGGGATATATGGTGAATGGATCTTTGGAGGGTTCCTCCTAGAGGTCTAGTTGGACCATGGAGTGTGCCAAAGGAATTGGAGTCGGACTTGAGTCTCAATTCATGGGTTTTGGCACAGTGTTTTTGAGTTTCATGCATGGAAATATAACATTGGGGTCATATTGCATGAAAATTAGTTTTTGGTGTGTAATTGCCATGTAAATCAATGCTAGGGATGCATTATGGGTTGCCATGGGAAGGGACATCAAGGGGAAACCAAAATTAGGACTTTTGGTTAAGGTTTGAGTGAACCTTTTTGCTAGTTTTTGGGTTTTGTGTCAAATTTGGAAATGGTGATAGATACATTTTGGAGTGTATTTTTTCGGAGTAGATATGGGTATCACAAACCTCTCCACAAAATTTGGGAATTTTTGGAGATTTGTGGAATTTCTGGCGCATTTCTGAATTTCGTCAGAAAGGTTGAAATTCTGGTTTTCAGAGTATCAGTCGACTGCCCTGGGGGGCAGTCGACTGGTCAAGGCTGGTTTTTGTATCAGCAGCTGGTTTGGGGTCCAAATGATGCAAAACAAGTGTATGGGGGGCTAGTACACATTGTTTATGGTCATTGGAGATTAAAAGAACCGATAATTGGGATATTGTTGGGTTCTTTTTGATGTTAGGCAAAGGGGGAGAAGTGTTGGGTTTAAGTTGGGAAACCAAACATACCTTTGCTAGAAATCCTAGGTTTAGGGGGAGCTAAGATTAAGGGTGAGAATGGTTGCTCCATTCTTGGCGTAAGGGGAACCTTGGAAAGGTTCTTAAAAAGCCTTTGTAAGTCCAATGAAGGGGGAGCTTTGGAGAAGCTTTAAAAAGCCCGCATTGTGGAAAATTCCTAACTTGGAGGGTTAGGTATGGGATGCCTTGGGATAGGATCTCGTTGTTGAAAATTTCTACCTTGGAGGGTTAGGTGTGGGGTGCCTTGAGATAGGATCCATGTATGCATTGCATTTGCATTTGTTTAGCATTGTTTTTGCTATTCTATACTATTTGTTTTCCCTAACTTAAACGTATTGCCAAACATCAAAAAGGGGGAGATTGTTGAGGCAATCTGTGGTCCGGAGTGACCAAGTGTTTTGATGTTTGGGCAAAGGGTTTAAGTTAGGTTTACCCTTGTTATCTCATATGTGTATGCTGAGTGTGCAGGTTGTACAGGTTGCACATATGGACTTGACTGGATGGCCTCGGTACGGTGAAGGGTAGCATGGAGACAAGCTGGAGGCTTGTGTGCACCCGAGGGACCTTGGAGAGCAGGGACGATGAGCTGATGGGCACGGACTTTGAGGCATGCGTGAAGGATGGCATGGAGGCAAGCTGGAGGCTTGCGTGCATCCGAGGGACGGGAGCCGAAGATGAAGAGGGTGCGAAGGCAACAGTAGAGGCTGCGGAGGAGGAGTCAGTCAAGTCGTGAGGGTACGAGTGCAGTGTGATTGTACTCGAGAAATCCTAGGG
This sequence comes from Boesenbergia rotunda, assembly GCA_024364735.1. Classification (NCBI taxonomy): domain Eukaryota; kingdom Viridiplantae; phylum Streptophyta; class Magnoliopsida; order Zingiberales; family Zingiberaceae; genus Boesenbergia; species Boesenbergia rotunda. The sequence goes on along the minus strand of JAGFNQ010005388.1, from coordinate 16,846 downwards.
TTTGAGTGCGGAGTGGAATGTACTCAGGAAGGGTAACCTTAGGTGGGTGAGTAGACCAGACGACTGGCCTGGGGTCAGTCGAATGATGGAACTCACAGAAAGGTCTCAGCCCTGGGACCAGTCGACTGCCCTGGGGGCAGTCGACTGGTAGGTGGCTGGTGAGTTGGCTGAGTATTCGAACGTTGGGGTGCAACGGTCGAATTTTAGTGGCACCAGTCGACTGCCCTGGGGGCAGTCGACTGGTAGCGAGTGTTTCAGCCCGAGTCCTATTTAAAGAGGACTTCGTGGTAGCTGAGAATCATGACGAGTTTGGTCTTGGTTAAGGGCCAAACAGTAGTCTTTGTGCTCAGAGGTTCTCAAGGTGTTGTGCTGAGGTTTCTCCACCCACAAGGAGCAATGAGAGCTAGCCGGAGGTTATCCGGGGAGTGATCCACCGACGGATTCTTGGATTAGTCACCCGGCCGGGGTGGATACCAAGTAAATTCTCTTTGTTAGCGTTGTTTGTTTTCTTTATTATTGTTTCCGCTGTGCAACTAACAACGCAGGTACAAGAATGATCCGAGAAATGCTATTCACCCCCTCTATCGGACATAATCGATCCAACACTATCCAATTATTGAGTCAGTAAAAATTTGATAACCTCGAGTTTTGATCCTACTCAATGTACTCAAAGCACACTAGTGTAATTCTATGGTCAAGACCAACCACACCTAATTACACTACAACCATTCTGATGGGTTGTCCAATTCCATCTCGGTTGTGAGCTTCTTATTTATACTAAGCAAGGAATTGATAACATAATCTTCCGTGTGACACCACAGACCATATTATCTACAATGCAAAGTAATTAGACTTCATGCATGTACTAAATAAACAGGCACCTAGTGTAGTTGTGATTCTCTTTTCAAAACTAAGATGTTCATATAAAGAAATTCATGTCTTTCAATATACACATCTTATAGCAGTCTTCTACCTTATGACTCTCCCCTCCTGGACGTCGTGTGGGCGATGATCTACCAAGACGCGGAGTCACCAAGGCGCGCCAATTAATCCTCCTTCCTAGACTGGCCGAAACCCTAGGAAAGGGTCTAGCCCGCCGGAGCCCTAACCTCCAATGAGGTTGCCGCCGACCACCAAGGGATGCGTGATTCTTTTTCTTGGGTGCCTCACCACCGAGAGAAGATGGAGAACAAGAAAAGGAATGAATGAATAGTGAATAACCCTAGCCCTAACTCCTTCTTCCTCCCACTTCCTTGCGCCGACAAACTCCTCACCAAGGAGTAGACCGCCGGCAATCCACCTCTTCTCTTTCTCCCCTTGAGCTGCCAATCTCTATTCCATCTCCATGGAAACGCCGACCAAGGGTTGAGAAGAGGAGCAAGGAAGATGAAGAAGTAACCAAACCGCCACTCTTCTTTCTCTCAATCGCCGCCGACACCAAGCAATCAAAATTGCACCGCCGGCGAGCCAACTCTTCTCCTCCAACCTGCTGTCGAGCTCTCCAAGGAAGAAGAGGATAAGAGGATGATGAGAAGATGAAGAAAAACAAATTTTCTATCTTATCCTTGCCTCTTATCGCCACCTCTTGCTTGCCTTAGCCGCCGGCCACAAGAGCCCTAGGAGAGAGAAGATGAGAGGAGAGAATTTAGAGAGGCTTTGGTTATTTTTGGATGATTAATTCATTAGTCTTGTATCATGACTCCTATGAGGTATTTATAGGGCTAAGATAGGGACCATGAGGAGGAGTTGGTTCTTGGCACGCTAATGGATCCAAACCCGATCCATTAATGGAGATCCATTTCACTAAAGGATCCTATTGAACTTCCTCACTAACCCCTATATTTTCATATGGGCTCCACCTATTATGAGTCGTCCATCTCCCCATGTTTAAGATATCGAATGCCCAATAATTAATTTAATTTACTGATAATTAAATTAATTATCCTCTTAATTCTTGATTAGTACCACTCAACCTTTTCATCATGTCGGACCATAGTTCACTTGCAAGATTTAACATGATGATCTTTTTGAGCTCACCAAGGGGGCATCATCATCCTGACTCACCAGGACACGGATTCCGTCAATAATCAACAACACACCATATAATTAATATTATTTTCTAATTTACCGGGCTTATTGATTTAACAGAATAAATCTCACCCTTTGGTAAGTCAAAGAAATAATATATAATTATACGTGTCCGTTATTATTTTGGGACTAAGAGATCATACTCCATAATATATATCCGAGGTCTAATCCAATTTACGAAGTTAGTACAAAATTGGATGACCTCTCTTTTGGTCCTACTCAATGTACACAAAGTACACTAGTGTAATTCTATGGTTAAGATAAACCATACCTAATTACACTACAACCATCCTGATGGTTTGTCCAACTCCATCTCGGTTGTGAGCCTCTTTCTTATACGTCGGCAAGGAACCTGATAACATGATCTTCTGTGCGACACCACACACCATGTTATCTACAATGCCAAATATCTGACATTTTGTGCACATAATAATATAAACATGCACTGTGTGATTTTGCGATTCTCATTAAAATGTAAATGTATCTTAACCAAAAGCAAGACTTTTAGTATACATTCTAACAATTTGCCCTTATCTCGATAGGAATTCTGTATCCATATAACCCACAGGAGATTGGTTTGCTTGGTAAACTAGCATATAGTTTTTAGTCATTCTTAGGCACTAATATATGCTTTTACTGCAATCCAATTTCCTTGACCTAGGTTACTCTGATATCTGTTAACCATGCCCATGACATAACAGATATCTGGGCTCGTTTTTAGCATACATGAGGCTTCCTTTAGCTAATGCTAAGGGAACTGCCATTATCTACTCTATCTCTTTTGATAATCTAAACATATCTCTTTAGGTAGAGTAGCTCCACTTCTGAAAAGTACAAAACTTTGTTGGAGGCAATCGACCCAAGGATGATCGAGAAGATCATGGTTTTGATGTGTGTGTGCCAATATGTTTAAGGTTAGGGTGTTATCTTGTTATTTGATATGTGTGATTGAGTTTGCAGGACTTGGAGAATCACACATGGAGGACTTATCCGAGGGACGAGAGCCGAGGGAGGAGGACTCCAAGGGCAAGCCGGGAAGTGGACTTCAAAGGGCACACGTGAAGGGTGGCATGGAGGCAAGCCAAGGGAAGGCTTGTGTGCGCATCCGAGGGACGATAGCCGATGGAAGAGGACTTCAAGGGGCAAGCCAAGGGAGTGTACCTGAAGGCATATGTGAAGGAGGGTCAAGGAGGGTATTAGGAGTGAAAGTGAGTGATTGTAATAGCTGGGCAGTCGACTGGGAAAAAGGCAGTCGACTGCCAGCGAGAACAGAAACTCACAGAAGGTTTCTGATCTTGGACCAGTCGACTGCACCAGGGGCAGTCGTCTGGTAATCCCGAAAATTAGTCGTTGGCTAGCAATTAGGGCTAGACCAGTCGACTGCCCAAGGGGCAGTCGACTTGTGTCGGGCTGGACTTACCCTTATTTAGAGAGGACTTTTTGGCACGAGGAAGGTACGATCCTTTACTGTACCAAAGTGCTGTTCGTGCAAGAAGTGCTCAGATCTTCCTCTCGTGTTTATTTTCATCTTGTAAAGAGGAAGAAGAAAACCTTGTAAAGGTTTTCTCCACCTTGAAGGAGATTTTCATAGTGGAGTGTGTGCTCGTGCGTGGATCCTTAGATTAGTCAACTTTCGGGGTGGATACCAAGTAAAAGCTGTGAGTTAGCATTGGATCTTACAATTTTTATTATATTGCTTGTATTGTGCTAACAATCTTGTAGAGAAAGATCGAAAAAGTGCTATTCACCCCCCTCTAGCAAGCGCCATGATCTAACAAGTGGTATCAGAGCCGGTTCGCTTCGGGAGAACTCACCGTCAACCGGAGCATTCAAGAAATGGTATTTCAAGAGGGCTATAGCACCGCAAGGCCACCGTTCTTCGACGGAAACGACTTCACCTATTGGAAAGGTAGGATGGAGTACTATTTGATGAATGATATTGAGAATTGGATGAGTGTTGTAGATGGCTTTGACGCACCTGTCAATGAACAAGGAGAGCCACTACCAATGAGGAGTTGGACCAAGGAGATAATGAGGAAGGCACAAGCCAATGCCAAGGCCACCTCAACGCTTCAATGAGGACTATCAAAGGAACAACTCAACAAGGTGGGGCCTTTCAAGAGTGCCAAGGAATTATGGGAGAAGCTAGTCGAGCTCAACGAAGGTTCAAACGAGTTAAGGAGGGCAAAGAAGGACCTCTTGGTGGCTCAACTACAATCACTATCAATGAAGACCAACGAGATGGTTAGCCAACTACATAGAAGGGTAAAAGAAATTATCAACGAGCTATATGTAATTGGTGAGAAGGTTGAGAACCGCGATCTTGTGAGGTATGACTTACAATCATTCCTTAGGACTACATTATGGGCATCAATGGTTGATGCCTATAAAGTATCAAGGGATATTTCTATGGTAAAGTTAGATGATTTGTTTTGTGAGTTTGAGTTACATGAGCAAGCTAACATTTCATCTAAAGAAAAAGGTGTAGCGTTCATTGTAGAAAAGGAAAAGAAAAAGAAGAAGGAAAAGTAGAAGGACATTTATTCATCATCATCCGACTCGGAGTAGTCAAGCACTTCAATGGATAGCGACCAAGAAGCTTTCATGGTAACGAAAATGCGTAGAGCCTTTAAAAGTTTTTCTAACAAAACTTATTCTAGGAAAGGTTCAAAGGGCAAGAGCAAAGGGAAGGACATTATTTGTTATAATTGTTGGATTGAGTGCGGTTGCTAGAGGGGGTGAATAGCAATTTCTCGGCTTTCTTGTACCTACGTTGTTAGTGGCGCAAACGGAAATACAAATAAAACAAAACTAACAACAAAGAACAATGCTAACAAGAAGATTTACTTGGTATCCACCCCTGAGGGTAACTAATCCAAGAATCCTTCAGTGGATCACTCCCCAGATAAACTCCGGCTAGCCCTTGTCGGTCCTTGTGGGTGGAGAAACCTCGCCACAATCACCTCTACAACACACGAGCACTTAGACTACTCTTTGGCCTTTAACCAAGACTAAATTCGTCAAACCTTTCAGCCAACATGAAGTCCTCTTAAATAGGACTCGGGCTGAAACCCTCGCCACCAGTCGACTGCTCCCAGGCCAGTCGACTGGTGCCAACCAAATAGCAGTCTAACGGCTGGCTGCAACGGCTAGTTTTTGACTTTACCAGTCGACTGCTCCCAAGCCACTCGACTGGTCCCCAGCCAAAACCCTTCTGTGAGTTTCATCAGTCGACTGCCTCCCAGGGCAGTCGACTGGTCCACTCACACACCTAAGGTTACCCTTCCCGAGTACATTTCACTCCGTACTCGAACCCTAGGATTTCCCGAGTACAATCACACAACACTCGTACCCTCACGACTCAACTGACTCCTTATCAGCAGCCTCGACTATTGCTTTCACGCCCTCTTCATCTTCGGCTCCCGTCCCTCAGATGCATGCAAGCCTCCAGCTTGCCTCTATGCCATCCTTCATGCATGCTTCGAAGTCTGCGCCTCTCAGCTCATCGTCCCTACTATACCAAGGTCCCTCGGGTGCGCACACAAGCCTCCAGCTTGTCTCCATGCCACCCTTCACCGTACCGAGGCCGTCCAGCCAAGTCAATATGTGTAAACCTGCACAACCTGCACACTCAACATATACATATTAGAACACAAGGGAAACCTAACTTAAACCCTTTGCCCAAACATCAAAACTCATGGTCACTCCGGACCACAGATTGCCTCAATAATCTCTCCCTTTTTGATGCTTGGCAATACGTTTAAGTAAGGGAAAACAAATAGTAATGGTAAACAACCATTTGGACTTACACTGCCAAGACTCCATCTTGGACTTACACCGCCAATGCATATGCAAATGCAATCATGTATGGATCCTATCCCAAGGCATCCCACACCTAACCCTCCAAGTTAGGATTTTTCCATACCTAACCCTCCAAGTTAGGACTTTTCCACACCTAACCCTCCAAGTTAGGACTTTTCACCAAAATCGGGCTTTTTAAAGTTTCTCCAAAGTTCCTCCTACATTGGATTTACAAAAGCTTTTTAAAAACCTCCCCCATGTTCCCCTTACGCCAAGAATGGAGCAACCATGCTCCCCCTTAATCTCAATTCCCCCTAAACCTAGGGTTTCCCGTAAAGGTGTATTTGGTTTCCCAAATTAAACCCAACACTTCTCCCCCTTTGCCTAACATCAAAACGACCCCAATAATATCCCAATTATAGGTTCTTCTAATCCCTAATGATCCTAAACACAGTGTACTAGCTCCCCATACACTTGTTTTTCATCATTTGGACACACATCAGCTGCTGGATACCCACATCAGCCCTGACCAGTCGACTGCCCCCCAGGGCAGTCAACTGATACTTTGAAAATTAGTTTTCTGGCTACATTCAAAAATGCGCCAGAAATTTCATAAATCTCCAAAAATTCCCAAATTTTGTGGTACCCATACCTACTTGGGAAAAATACATTTCACCATGTATCTATCACCATTCCCAAGTTTGACACAAAACCCAAAACTAGCTAAAAACTTCAATCACCCCTTGACCTAAAGTCCTAGTTTTGGTCTCCACTTGATGTCTTTGCCCATGCCAACTCACAATGCGTCCCTAGCATGATTTACATGAAAATTATACATCAAAAACCAATTTTCATGCAATATGACACCAATGTCATATTTCCATGCATGAAACTCAAAAATAACGTGCCAAAAACCCAAAAATTTTCTATGAAAATTAAGGCAACTAGGAGGCAACCTCCCCCTTAACCTATGCCTTCTCCTAATTTTTCATTTTACCTAGGTGAAGTTCTATCCAACTTAACACCCTAAACTCAAGTTAAGTTATACCCCAACTTAACATCACAACCTTTCCTTTTGTCAAGTTACTCCTAACTCAACAACCCAAGTTTTCTACCCTAGAACCCTCTAGAAAATCCTAGAAACCCTGGAAAAACCTAAAAGATTTACAAGCACATTTGCTAGGATATACCATATCCTAGAAAAATATGACTCCATGAGAAATACAAATGTGCTTGACTTTTGGTATATCTTTTATTTTCCTCAAGAATGATCATTTGTATCAACTTGGAAACTTACTTACAATTCCATGTGTTTGACAAGGCTAACCATTATAATGAGACACATGGAATTGTCTTTCATTCTCCCTCTTCTTATCTCTTATCCTGAGATACATATGTCCTTATCAATCTTCCCATTCATCAAGCATTTATCACTTAATATCATCCATTGAATTTAAAGCACTCATCAATTTTTCTTAAATTCCATGATATCCATATAGCATCATTTCATATAATCACCATTAAACCATGAGGCAAACCTTAGTTCAAAGAGTATAATCAAGGATTTTAAGTTTAAGGTCATATCTGTTGGATCGAGAAAACCGATAGAGGGGGGGGGGTGAATATCGGAAAACTTTCGGATTTGAGTAAGAGCAGGTACGCAGCGGAAATTAAAAAACAAGACACAGAGACACAGTCGATTTACTTGGTTCGGAGCCTGTGTCGACTCCTACTCCAAGGCCCACGGTCGTTGACCGTTTACTTTGGGCAATTCTATATAGGCGCAAAAAGGTTTACAGAATTTAATTACAAAGATAAGTGCAGTAAATAATAAGAACGCTCTTCTTTACCGACGTCCGGAGTAGATCAACTTTTTCGGAGCAGCGGGACATCGTTGGCTCGAGTTGGAGAGTGTCCGGAGCAAGGCACGAGCGTAGAAGAGCTTTGAGGCGTTGAGAGAGTTGTTGTTCTGAAGCCTTGGTCGAAGGCCCTTTATATAGGGCCTGGGGGCGCCCGGGATGTCGGGGGCGCCCCCCACGTGGCCTCTGATCCGCAGAGCTCTCGGTCGCGTCTGATCCTCTGGATCCGCTTTGACCGGGGCGCCCGGAGCGCTCGGGGCGCCCGGATTGACCGGGTCAAACCTTATCTTCTGGCTTCGAAGGCTTTTGGTTCGAGGTATGCGCATGGGGGCGCCCGTGTAACGCCCCAAAATTTCCATTTTTAGTTCATAAAGTCCTTGAAAGTAGTTAGAAATGGTTTAGAAATATTCTAGATATTTTTAGGGATTTTTAGAATATTTTTATGGAATTTTCCGAGTCCGTTTAGTATTTTTGGAAAAAAAAAAGAAAAAGAAAAAAATGGAAAAACCACTTAAGGGCAGCCGGAGTTCGAACCCGCGACCACCGCGAGACCAAGAGCGCGCGCGACCAGCTGGTTTAGGGTATCAAGCACAGCAAAGGAAGGAGAGACCTATATTTAAGGTGTAGTTAGGTTAATCCGCCCCATAAGTATAAATAGAAAATTTAAAGAGAGAAGTTGGGATTTCTCTCAAAACCCTTTCGGCCAACACCCATCCGCCGACCCCTCTCCCTCTCCTCTCTTGTGCACACGCCACACCAAGCCTAGAGGGCCGGCCAAGGCTTTCTTCCAAGAGATATTCCTATATTCGGGATCCCCGCGACGAGAGGAACGCGTAGGCGCGAAGAATTCGTCGAGATCTCAAGTTTCTTCCGAGCTCTAGACATTAATCTTGGTTGTAAGTCCAAGATATCAATGTAAGTACTGCTCACCTGCAGTAAGAGGCGGTTTTTCCGCAAGAATTTCCCTTAAAAGTTTTTAAAAGAGATATTTACTTCTTGTTAAGATTTTTGCATGTGATCTTAGTTTGTTATATGCTTATATATTTTATTGAGTGCCCTATATGAGATTAGGGTCCAAGAAAAGCTATGAGAAAAGAAAAGAGAAGATAAAGATAAGAAAAGAAAAGGCCAAGGCCTTAAGAAATCCCCAAAAGTCAAGACTTAGGGATTTTAGCACGCAAGGTGCTCCAGAAAATGCCAAGGCATTTGCAGATAAGAAAGAAAAGAAAGAAAAGCTATTTTATTTTCTAAGGCCAGTACCCGGCGTCCAAGGGCGTCGTTAAAGAAATCCAGGTGTCCAATTCCAAGGTCTTGGCCCTGGTAGACCAAGGTCTGCTCTATTAGGATTGGTGGCTCGCTACCCCAACCTTTTAGGGAACGCGCATGAGATGGTACTTACGTCTTCAGTAGATCCAAGTGATTAGTATTTTCAAGTATATGCTTTAGCAAAGTTTCGAAAGTTTAAGAAAGTTTTCAAAAAGTTAAAGAATAGCTAAAGTTTCAAGTTGAGCCAAGAAAAGTAAATTGAGATTTATTATTGCTTGAGTATGCATGTTTTGAGTTATACATGTTCTTAGCTTTCTTTCAAGCATATTAGTATCTCATATGATGTTCAGTTTGATCTAGAAACATGTTTGCATATTTCGAGTTTTTTTGAGCTAGATAGTACTTACTAAGCTTTTTGCTTACTAGTTGCATTTCCTCTTATTGCAGATAAAGGTAAAGGCAAGCAATTTTGAAGGAAGACGACGAGGCGGTGCTGAGTAGAGTGTGTGTGGTGGCTGATTATGGAGAGATCTTTGAGACGAGACAATTTAGTTATTTGAATTGCAATGTTTAAGTTTATTCAAATTTCAAGTTCTTGCTTATGGAGATTATAGAGTATTTGAGTTTTTGGATAGTTTTACATGCTCAATTTCTTAGGGTAAAGATTCCATGTCATTTCATTTAGCATACATATCCTTATGATTGCATTGGATGAGTAGAAGTGTAAGTAGTTAGAGATATTGATACTTTGTTAGAGAAAAAGGTGTTTGTGCCAAGATAGTATCAATTTCCCTTTGAATCAAGTTTTTATTGCTTAAAAATATTTAGAAAAGTTGCAATCACATTTCATAATGCATTAGCAAGGTTGTAGAACATGTATTTGGCGTTATGAATGCATAGGAGTCAAGATTGGTACAAACTCTATTGTTAAAGTTTATATAAACTTGTTTAGTTTATTTTCTTCCATAAAAGTCATAAATTCAAGTTTATGGATTCGCTTGATTGGCTAAATTGTTTAGGAAACTACATAGAGTATAGAAATGGTGTCGTAGTTTGATATGACTCGAAACTGAATGAATGGTGGACTTAAGAAGCAAGAGCCGAAAACCTGTAATTCTGATTACAGGCGTACCAGTCGACTGCTACGTCACCAGTCGACTGGTACGGGCAGTTTGAGTTGGGTGAGGCTTGTTTCAATAAGTATCAACTACGAGTTTTGAGAAGGAAAGTGTGATATGGTATCATGCATGACTACTTAAGTTAGAATATAATTGTTAGAAGAATTTAAAAAAAAAAAAAAGATTTTCCGCATTTTACTTTCAGTCGTGCATTAGAGTTGAGAAGTAGAGGAAAGTAACGATCCGTCTAAGGTAGAGAGAAGGCGGGTCGCTACAGGTGGTATCAGAGCAGTTCCCATTCTCCAGCATCACACACACATCAGCATCAACCTTGCCGTCTTCAAGTAAGAAAGTTTTAAGTTTCAGTTTTTCTATTGCTCCTTTACTTAATTGCAGTATAGAGAAATGCTTAAGTACTTACTCACATGTACATAGAACAAGGAAGCATGTTTAATCCCTTAGTATCACGAAATCATGTTTAATCCCTAGAATGGATATTAGATTTCTAAGTAAGAAGACAAGTTTATACCTAGAGATGTAGTAGTGATTTCTTGTTCCTTTATGCATTATTAGATGGCAAGAAGAGGCCGAGCTCCTAATGCTAATAACAGAACTCCAGTTCAAGATAACAGTGAGCCTGGCACAGAACAGCCAAACCTAATGGCAGTCATTGCTCAAATGCAAGCTCAGATTACAGAACAACAGAAGACCATCGCCACACTGTTGGCGAATCAGCACCCAGTGCCCCCTACACCACCCACGGCAGGAGTGGGAACTCCAGTAGTGGCTGAAGTTCCACCAGTCCCACAGGAGACCCCTGCTGTGAACCGAAGACAAGAAGCATACCTCGTCCAGTGGCAGCGGCTGAAACCCGAAAGCTTCTCAGGCACGACTGAGCCTTGGGATGCCCAGGCTTGGTTCAAGTCTTTAGAGAGCATGATGGAGCTTCTTGACTGGCCAGAGGTCGAGAAGGTCAAATGTGCCTCCTTCTGCCTAACTGGAGATGCTCGTATGTGGTGGGAGCGAGTCAAGAGTAAGAAGATAGTCAACCAGATGAGCTGGGCAGATTTTGAGCACGAGTTCTATGAGGAATTTTTCCATATGAAGGTTACCAACAAGCACTTCGAGGACTTCATGGAGTTCAGACAGGGTAGCCTACCAGTGGGAGAAGCAGTCGCAAAGTTCAACAGACTAGCTCGCCTCTGCCCAGAGCTAGTCAGCACAGAGAAGGAGCGAGTCAGACTGATGCTCCGCATGCTGAACCCTGAGATAGCACTCAACGTGAACAGCGGAATGCACCGACCCCAGACCAGCGAGGAGTTAGTCAGTAGTGCGCTAATCTCAGAACACTACCTGAATAGCATCAAGGCACAGCAAGCACAGCAGAAGCCAGTCCTGATTGAGAACAAGACAATAGGAGGCCAGAAGCCTCAGCCAAATAGCCAGAACTGGAAGAACAAGAACCACAAAAGGAAGCAGTGGCCTGGCAGCCAGAAAGGAAAACCAGAGAATAAGCAAGCTAGGTATCCACCTTGTCCTAAGTGTGGGAGGAACCATCCAGGAGCATGCCTTTTGGGTGTAACTGGATGCTATTCATGTGGACAAGAGGGACACAGATCCAAAGACTGCCCAAACAAGTTCAAGGTACTTCCTCAGCAGTCCGTTCAGTATGGAGGCCAGCCTCAGTTACATTACATGCCTACTATGCTGGAGGGACCTCAGATCAGTCAGGGAGGATTGGAAGCAGCACCAGTTCCAACCAATGCCAGAGTCTTTTCCCTCACGAAGGAAGAAGCTGCCAGTGCCTCCACGGTCGTAACAGGTCAAATAGTTATTTTACAGCATTTAGCTACTACACTGTTTGACACTGGGGCGACCCATTCTTTCGTATTAGTACCTTTTGCTAGTAAGTTACAGGTGCCTACAGAGAGTTGGGAGTCCAGATTCCTGACAACTCTCCCTTCAGGGGAAATCATGGAGTCCACCCAGAGGCTCCGGGCTGTGCCAATCAAGATTTCAGACCGAGAGCTATATGTCGATCTGATAGTCCTTGCGATGCAGGACTTCGACATCATACTGGGCATGGATTTCCTCAGTAAGTACAGCGCTTCAGTGGACTGCCGTAGAAGGAAGGTGGTTTTCAGCCCAGAAGGAGAACCACCATTCGAGTTTCAAGGAGCCCCAAGGAGGAAGACTCAGAAATTTCTCTCAGCCTTGGCAGCCCACCAGATGCTAGAGCAAGGGTGTGCTGGTTTTCTTGCACACATAGTGGAATCAGAAGCAAAGGAGGAACTCAAGCAGGAGGATGTACGGGTAGTCTGCGAATATCCAGAAGTGTTCCCAGAAGAATTACCTGGACTACCTCCCAACAGAGAAGTGGAATTTGAGATCGAGCTAGTGCCCGATACCGGTCCGGTCTCGAAGGCCCCATATCGTATGTCTCCAGCAGAGTTGAAGGAATTACAAGAGCAACTCCAGGAGCTACTAGACAAGGGCTTCATTCGCCCGAGTCATTCACCCTGGGGAGCTCCTGTACTTTTCGTCAAGAAGAAGGATGGGTCTATGCGTCTGTGCATAGACTACAGAGCTCTGAACAAGGTGACCATCAAGAACAAGTACCCCCTTCCTAGAATAGATGATTTATTTGATCAACTCAAAGGGGCTACAGTGTTCTCGAAGATAGATCTGCGTTCTGGGTATCATCAGCTGAAGGTTAAAGAAAGTGACATCCCCAGGACGGCCTTCAGGACAAGATACGGCCACTACGAATTTGTAGTAATGCCTTTTGGAGTAACCAATGCTCCAGCAGTCTTCATGGAGCTGATGAACCACATCTTCAGGGAGTATCTCGATAAATTCGTCATTGTATTTATTGATGATATTCTCATATATCACAGACTCCAGAGGACCATGCTACACACTTGAGGATAGTGCTGCAGATCCTTCAGCAGGAGAAGCTTTATGCAAAATTCCAAAGTGTGAGTTTTGGCTAGATCAGGTGACTTTCCTAGGTCACATTGTATCCAAAGAAGGCATTCAAGTTGATCCAGCCAAGATAGAAGCAGTCAGCAACTGGTGTAGACCCAAGAATGCCAGTGAGATCAGAAGCTTCTTAGGCCTGGCAGGATATTACAGAAAATTTGTGGAGGACTTTTCCAGGATAGCCTCTCCACTCACAGCCTTGACCAGAAAGAACAAGAAGTTTGAATGGTCAGATAAATGCGAGCACAGTTTTCTAGAGCTGAAGAAGAGACTGACCAGTGCTCCCATCCTGACTGTTCCAGAGAGTGACAAGGCCTTTGACATCTACAGTGATGCATCCAAGATGGGCCTTGGAGCTGTCCTCATGCAAGATGGTAAAGTAATAGCATATGCCTCCAGACAGCTCAAGGACTATGAGAAGAATTACCCTACCCACGACCTTGAGCTAGCAGCTGTGGTTTTTGCACTAAAGCTTTGGAGACACTACCTGTATGGAGTGCAGTGCAGGATCTTCACAGACCATCAGAGTTTGAAGTACTTCTTCACTCAGAAGGACCTGAATATGAGGCAGCGCAGGTGGCTAGAGTTGGTCAAAGATTATGACTGTGAAATCCTCTACCACCCAGGTAAAGCTAATAAAGTGGCAGATGCACTAAGCAGGAAATCCTGTGCAGCACTGATGTCCTTATCATCACTGTCTCTACCACTTCAGAAAGAAATAAAGGATTTTGGAGTCGAGGTAATAATTGGGCAACTTTCTGCATTGACTCTAGAGTCAACCCTGCTTGTGGATATACAAAGAAAGCAAAGTCAAGACCCAGAAATCCAGAAGATCAAGCAGGGGATCCAAGAGGCAGAAAATTCAGAGTTTCGAGTATCAGATAGTGGCATCCTCTATTTTGGAGACCGCCTTGGCGTCCCCAATGATGAGGAACTAAGAAAGAATATTTTAGAAGAAGCCCACAGTACCCCGTACTCTATGCATCCTGGTTCTACCAAGATGTATCAAGATTTAAAGCAAAGGTTCTGGTGGTCTGGACTCAAGCGAGACGTGGCCAGATATATCAGTACCTGCTTGACCTGCCAGAGAGTCAAAGCAGAGCACCAGAGACCAGGAGGAGTTCTACAGCCACTTCCCATTCCAGAGTGGAAGTGGGAAGAAATATCCATGGACTTTATCACAGGTCTTCCAAGAACCACCCATGGACATGATGCAATTTGGGTGATAGTGGACAGGTTGACCAAGTCTGCCCACTTCCTAGCCATCAAGTTATCGCATTCGGTAGAGCAGTTAGCACAGCTGTACGTGAGAGAAGTAATCAGGCTTCACGGAGTTCCGAAGTCGATCGTGTCTGACAGAGATGGGCGATTCACCTCCCATTTTTGGAAGTGTGTTCAGGACGCCCTAGGCACCAGACTTCAGTTCAGCACAGCTTTCCATCCCCAGACAGATGGACAAACAGAGAGAGTAAATCAGATTTTAGAAGACATGCTCAGGGCTTGTGCATTGGACTTTAAAGGTAGTTGGTGCAAATTTCTATGCTTAGCTGAGTTTGCCTACAACAATAACTATCAGGCCACCATCAGGATGGCACCTTATGAGGCATTATATGGCAGGAAATGTAGATCACCCATATGTTGGCAAGAAGTTGGTGAGAAGAAAGAGATGGAGTCAGGACTAGGCAGCCAGACTGAGCTTATAGATGAGACCGCTCAGGCTATCCAGACGATCCGCCAGAGGATTGAGACTACCCAGAGTAGACAGAAAAGTTATGCTGACACACGCCGTAGGCCACTTGAATTCCAAGTCGGAGATTCAGTATTTCTCAAGGTCGCTCCCATGAAGGGAGTGGTGAGATTTGGCAAGAAGGGCAAGCTAAGTCCTCGCTACATAGGACCCTACAAGATCATAAAGAGGGTTGGTAAGGTAGCATATGAGCTGGACCTACCAGAGGATATGTCAGCTATCCACAGTACCTTTCATGTCTCTATGCTGAAGAAGTGTATTCACGACCCTAGCCAAGTGATTCAGCCTCAGTCAGTACAGATCCAAGAAGATCTTAGTTATGAGAGCAGACCGACACAGATAGTGGACAAAGCAGTTAAAGATTAAGAAACAAAGAAGTGCCACTAGTGAAGGTCATCTGGCAGAATCAAAAGCATGAAGAGGCTACTTGGGAACGTGAGGACAGCATGAGAGAGAGATATCCAGAATTATTCTAAGTTCGAGGACGAACTTTTCATAAGGTATGGGGGATTGTAACGCCCCAAAATTTCCATTTTTAGTTCTTAAAGTCCTTAGAATTATTTAGAAATGGTTTAGAAATATTCTAGATATTTTTAGGAATTTTTAGAATATTTTTATGGAATTTTCCGAGTCCGTTTAGTATTTTTGAAAAAAAAAGAAAAAAAAAAAAAAGGAAAAACCACTTAAGGGCAGCCGGAGTTCGAACCCGCGACCACCGCGAGACCAAAGCGCGCGCGACCAGCTGGGCTAGGGTATCAAGCACAGAAAGGAAGGAGAGACCTATATTTAAGGTGTAGTTAGGTTAATCCGCCCCATAAGTATAAATAGAAATTAAAGAGAGAAGTTGATTTCTCTCAAACCCTTTCCCAACACCCTTGCGCCGACCCCTCTCCCTCTCCTCTCTTGTGCGCACGCCACACCAAGCCTAGAGGGCCGGCCAAGGCTTTCTCCAAGAGATATTCCTATATTCGGGATCCCCGCGACGAGAGGAACGCGTAGGCGCGAAGAATTCTCCGAGATCTCAAGTTTCTTCCGAGCTCTAGACATTAATCTTGGTTGTAAGTCCAAGATATCAATGTAAGTACTGCTCACCTGCAGTAAGAGGCGGTTTTTCCGCGAGAATTTCCTTTAAAAGTTTTTAAAAGAGATATTTCTTTTTGTTAAGTTTTTGCATGTGATCTTAGTTCATTATATGCTTATATATTTTATTGAGTGCCCTATATGAGATTAGGGTCCAAGAAAAGCTATGAGAAAAGAAAAGAGAAGATAAAGATAAGAAAAGAAAAGGCCAAGGCCTTAAGAAATCCCCAAAAGTCAAGACTTAGGGATTTTAGCACGCAAGGTGCTCCAGAAAATGCCAAGGCATTTACAGATAAGAAAGAAAAGAAAGAAAAGCTATTTTATTTTCTAAGGCCAGTACCCGGCGTCCAAGGGCGTCGTTAAAGAAATCCAGGTGTCCAATTCCAAGGTCTTGGCCCTGGTAGACCAAGGTCTGCTCTATTAGGATTGGTGGCTCGCTACCCCAACCTTTTAGGGAACGCGCATGAGATGGTACTTACGTCTTCAGTGGATCCAAGTGATTAGTATTTTCAAGTATATGCTTTAGCAAAGTTTCGAAAGTTTAGAAAGTTTTCAAAAAGTTAAAGAATAGCTAAAGTTTCAAGTTGAGCCAAGAAAAGTAAATTGAGATTTATTATTGCTTGAGTATGCATGTTTTGAGTTATACATGTTCTTAGTTTCTTTCAAGCATATTAGTATCTCATATGATGTTCAGTTTGATCTAGAAGCATGTTTGCATATTTCGAGTTTTTGTGAGCTAGATAGTACTTACTAAGCTTTTTGCTTACTAGTTGCATTTCCTCTTATTGCAGATAAAGGTAAAGGCAAGCAATTTTGAAGGAAGACGACGAGGCGGTGCTGAGTAGAGTGTGTGTGGTGGCTGATTATGGAGAGATCTTTGAGACGAGACAATTTAGTTATTTAAT
>JAGFNQ010005387.1:176974-213630 GCA_024364735.1 Boesenbergia rotunda | reverse complement strand
AGCTACACACTCTCCTAAGGCTACATATTCAGCTTCAGTTGTGGATAGAGCAACACAGTGTTGCTTCCTACTGCACAACTTACTAACTGCTTTTCCTAAAAGTTGACAGCTTCCACTTGTACTTTTTCTATCTAATTTACAACCAGCATAGTCAGAATCAGAGTATCCTGATAACTTAAAGGATGAAGTCCTAGGGTACCATATCCCTACATTTAGGGTGCCCTTAATGTATCTTAAAATTCTTTTAGGGCTGCTAAGTGAGTTTCCTTAGCACAGGTTTGGTACCTAGCGCACATTCCTACTGAAAAAAGTATATCAGGTCTGCTGGCTGTAAGGTATAGTAGACTTCCTATCATACTTCTATAAAGTTTTAGGTCTACTGGTTTGCCATCAGGGTCATTATCTATTTTCACATTTGTGGCCATTGGGGTACTTATACTTTTAGAGTTATCCATTTTAAATTTCTTAATTAGTTCTTTAGCATATTTAGATTGATGTACATAATTTCCATCCTTAGTTTGTTTGATTTGTAACCCTAGGAAAAAGTTGAGTTCCCCAACTAAACTCATTTCAAACTCATTTTCCATTATTGTTACAAATTCTTTTAGAAATTTAGAGTTAGTTGATCCAAATATTATATCATCTACATAAATTTGGGCAATAAATATATCCTTTTCTAAAATTTTAACAAACAAGGTTGGGTCAATTTGACCTTGTTTGAATTCTTTAGAAATCAGGTAATTGGATAATCTTTCATACCAGGCCCTGGGTGCTTGTTTTAGTCCATAAAGGGCTTTACTAAGTTTGTAGACATGATCGGGTTTTTCTATATCCTCAAATCCTGGGGGTTGTCCTACATAAACTTCTTCCTTAATAAGCCCATTTAAGAAGGCTGACTTTACATCCATTTGGTATAATTTAAATCCTTTATGGGATGCAAAGGCTAGTAACATCCTAATAGACTCAAGTCTAGCTACAGGGGCATAGGTTTCATCATAATCCAACCCTTCTACTTGACTGAATCCCTTAGCTACTAAGCGGGCTTTATTTCGGACTATTTCACCTTGGTCGTTTAACTTATTCCTAAATACCCACTTGGTGTCAATTACAGATTTGCCCTTAGGCTTAGGTACTAACTCCCAGACTTGGTTTCTCTCAAATTGGGCTAACTCTTCTTGCATGGCTAGGATCCAGTCAGGATCAGGTAGGGCTTCCTCAATAGTCTTAGGTTCAATCTTTGAAATCATGGCTATTTGACTAAGATTTCTATAGGAAGCTCTAGTTCTGACTCCTAAGGTTGGATCACCTACGATTTGGTCAGCTGGGTGACTTAGTCTGGGTTTCTTGGTTTTTCTAGTACTTGGCTCAGCTTCAGGTCCAGCTGGTCCAATAGGTTCAGTTCTGGGTTCATTGGTTGGTTCAACTGATTCAGAAGTTGGTTCAATTGTTAAGTCATTAAAGGGTTCAATTGGGGTTTCAGAGTTATCTTCTTGATCAGTATTTGATGAAGCTAAGTCAGAATTATCAGATTTTGGGTTAATTTCTTCATCAAATATTAAGTTGGTTGTTTCTTCAATTTTCTTAGTTATCTTATTGTAGACTCTATAAGCTCTACTTGTTGTAGAATACCCTAAGAAGATACCTGGGTTTGACTTGGATTGGAACTTTCCAAGATAGTCTTTGGTATTAAGAATATGGACTTTACATCCAAAAACTCTAAGATAGTGTAGGTTTGGAAGTCTATGGTAGTAAAGTTCATAGGGTGTTTTATTTAACCTTTTATTAGGTAGAATCCTATTTTGGATATAGCAAGCTGTGCTAATTGATTCTGCCCAATAATGGTTAGGTAGGTCAAATTCATTGAGCATAGCCCTAGCAGCTTCCTGTAGGGTTCTATTTTTCCTTTCTACTATACCATTTTGTTGGGGAGTTCTGGGACACGAAAATTCGTGTTTATATCCATTTACTTTACAGAATTCTTCGAATCTCTGATTCTCGAATTCTCCCCCGTGGTCAGACCTAAGTCTTTTGATTTTGGTATCATTTTGATTTTCAATCAATTTACAAAAGTTGTTAAATAGGTTCAGGGTTTCATCTTTGGTCTTTAGAAACCTGACCCAGGTGAACCTAGAGTAGTCATCAATTATCACTAAGCAGTATCGGTTTCCACTTAGTGACTTGGCTCCATGTGAATCAAATAGGTCAAGGTGTAGGAGCTCAAGTGTGGTTTGGGTTTGATCAGATTGGATCAATTTGTGACTAGACTTGGTTTGTTTGCCTTGATTACAAGATTCACATATTAGGTTTTCATTATTCTTAATTTTGGGGATACCTTTGATTAAGCCAAGTTGGGTAATTTTTGAGATAGTTCTTAGATTGGTTGACCTAATCTCCTATGCCAGAGTTTTGATTGTTCTAACTGTGTTAACATGCATTTGAGTATAAGGGGAAGATTTATAGTGTATACATTATTTTTTCTAGAACCCTTAAGCATGATTTCTGAGTCTTGTGCATTTCTAATCAGGCAATTAGAATTGTTAAAAGTAACTAAATAACCAGAATCACATAATTGACTTATGCTAAGTAAGTTAAAATTGAAGTTTTCCACCAATAGAACTTTCTTAATAATGAAATTGGATTTAAGTTCAATATTACCTGACCCAATTACCTTGAGTGTAGCATTGTTACCAAATGCCACTGAGCCTAGGTTTTTGAACTTGAGTTTGGTGAACTTCAATTTGTCTCCAGTCATGTGTCTGGAGCACCCGCTATCTAACATCCATTGGTCCAAATCTTTATGTTCCTACACATAAAGAATTTTGGTGATTTGGATCCAATTTGAGTTAGAGATAGCTTAATTGAGTTTCACTTCCTAGTCTGTCTCACTCCAGTCTAGGGTTTTCAATCACGTTAACCTTAAGGTTTTTGTGAGACAGGTTTGAGGGTGAAAATTAATTTTAAAAAGAAGTTTTAATTTATTTTGAAAAGTTTATTTAGTTTTGAAACAAAATTTAGAGAACAGAAATTTTGAAAACTGATTAAAAGTTTTTCGAAAAAGAATTAGGTTTAAGAAATAGAAATTTTGAAAGCAGATTAAGAGTTTTTCGAAAAAAAACTAGGTTTAAGAAATTTTGAAAACAGGTTAGAGTCTATAATTATTTGAAATTTGAGTTAGATTCGAATTTGACAAAAGATAATTTGAATTTGAATTTCAGAAATTGGCTTCCAGGTCTTGGCGAGGCACTAGGCCTTCTTTGGCCGTAGCCTTATGGGATCATCCACCCTTTCCTTGACAAAGCCTTTTAATGAAATTTCATTTTCAAATTAAATTAGGTCATTTTCTGGTCTAACTAGCTTGGGTCTTGGATCGGTAGCTTCGGCTGGTTTCACCAGTCTAAAGAGACCAAGTAGACTTGATCTTATTAGAGTTGGTTTCCCCAACGTACTATCATCTCACCTCCTCCCAATACTATGTTTTCAAATTTCAAGTAATTGAGTCCTTAAATCTAAGTATTCCTACATCTAAGCATGGCAAATTGTAGAAAATTAAATAAACATGCAATCAAGCAATTACAAAAAAAAAATTATCTAATTATAAAAATTATTTTGATTTTGACTCCCCCTGGACTAAAGCCTCTGTATGGGTTAGGCAAGATGTGAATCTTGTCCTTGGGGATCCAAAATTAATTTGAACCAGTTGGTTTAGTCAGGCACAGTTTTGGCACCCATGCCTGAACCTTAGGTCTTGACCGGTTCAGTACAGCAAAGTAAGATCTTTGCCGAGATTTGGTTCTGTAGCCAAGTCCGGATCGGTTTAAAACAGACTTCTATTTTCCAAGAATCATATCAAGGTTCTTGGAACCAGAAGTGAATCGTTCTAAAGCTGTTCTTAAGTCCTTAACTTGAGTTTTCAGGGAGGAGTTCTCTGATTCAAGTTTTTCAACTTGATCAGGGGTTCCTTCCTGAATTTTCTCAGTTAAGGATTTAGACTCAGCTCCCTCTTTCAGGAGTTTTACTTCCTGTCGGAGGGACTCGATTCGGAGTTTGGCTTTCGCCAAATCTCGGGATAGATATGAGATAAGAGAATTTAATTGCAATTTTGAAAAACCTGTTACCCTTATTTCGCCATCGTCGGAGAAGGTCAGCTTGCCGTCGTCCTGGTCCGAGTCTGAGTCAGTCTCGATTTGATCCGAAGTGGTCAGGGCTAGAAGATTGGACTGCGGTGCTTCTTCTTCTTCTTCTGAGGAAGACTCGTCCCAGGTTGCTTGGAGTGCCTTCTTCTTTCTGGTCTTTTTGGACTCCTTTAGGCTTGGACATTCAGTCTTGTAGTGGCCCTTCTTCTTGCATTCGTAGCAGGTTACGTTGGGCTTGTGTTTGTCAGTTGCTGGTTCAGCTGGTTCATCCTTTCTTCGGCTTGTTCTCCGTGTGTTGGCTTGGTTCTTCAACTTTTTGTAGTAGCTTCGAGCTAGCCGGACCAGTTCAGATTGATCTCCTTCTTGATCTTCTATTTCTGAGTCTGAGATAGACTCGGGTTCAACTTGAGTTTTCTTCTTAGTCGTCCTTCCTGTTTTCCCTGCAAAGAAAGCTATACTTTTCTCGGCCAAATTGCAGTTTGTCTGTTCATGAAGTTCAAGTTCAGAAAATAACTCATCTAACTTAATTTTTGAAAGATCCCTAGAGACCTTGTATGCATCTACCATAGATGCCCACAAGGTGGTCCTAGGGAACGCGTTTAGGGTATACCTTATAAGATCACGGTTTTGAACCTGGTGACCTATTGCGTGAAGACCGTTCATCAATTCCTGGATTCTGGCATGGAGCTGAGCTGCTGTCTCGTTATCTGCCATTCTGATGGTGAAGAGCTTGTTCAGTAGCAGATCGCGTTTGCTGATCCTCGTATCTGAAGTTCCTTCGTGGAGCTCGATCAGTTTAGCCCATAGCTCCTTGGCACTGTTGAAGGGGCCTACGCGGTTCAGCTCCTCTTTCGTTAGTCCGCATTGGAGGGTCTGAGTTGCTTTGGCGTCAGCTTCGATTTTGCGTTTAAGGGCAGTGTCCCACTCTGAGTAGTTTTGCGGTACGCCTTCAGCATTTGTGGGAATCATCAGTCCAGACTGGATGATTATCCACATATCCACCTGAGTTTTCAGGTGGACCTCCATTCGACTTTTCCAGTAAGGAAAGTCTTCTCCACTGAAAAGTGGAGGTCTGGCGGTGCTAAAGCCTTCTTGGATGGCCATTGGTTCTGAAATAGCAAACAAAAGAAAAACAACAAAAAATATTCCAAGACTTGGTCTTGGATTAGTAGTGCGGGAAGAATAAATAAAAACAAATTTCAAGGGGGTGTTGCACCAACCTTGAAAGAAAAATTCGAACGAAAAATATTTAACGAAAAAAAAATTAAGAAAAAGAAAAATAAAATCCGAAATTTTCAAACTGGTGGTTGCACCAAGTTTGAATTCCCCGCTCTGATACCACTTGTTGGATCGAGAAATGTGAGAGAGGGGGGGGGGGTGAATGTCGCAAATCGTTCGGATTTAAAAAGAGTAAGTGCGCAGCGGAAATAAGACACAAAAACAATGCTAACAAGGTCATTTTACTTGGTTGGACCCTGTGTCGACTCCTACTCCAAGGCCCACGGTCGTTGACCGTTTTCTGCGGGCAATTCTATACGTTCGAGAAAGTTTACAATAAAAAGTATTACAGAATCAGAGTAGTAAACTTAATCAAGCTCTTCGTTACCGACGTCCGGTGTAGATCGAAGTGTTGGAGCAGCAGGACGTCGTCAGCTCGAGTTGGAAGAGTTCGGGAGCGAGTCGTGGAAGCAGAAGAGCGTGTAAGCGTCGCAGTTATTGATGCTCTGAAGAAGGAGGTCGAGGGCCCTTTATATAGGGCCTAGGGGCGCCCTGGTCGACGGGGGCGCCCCCCACGTGGCAGTAGATCCGGCTGTAGCTCGGTCGCCGTCTGATCCCATTATCCTCGGGATCCGGTTTGACCGGGGCGCCCGGAGGACTCGGGGCGCCCGGATTGACCGGTCAAAGCTTCATCTCTTCGGCTTCGCAGGGATGCGCTTCGGCAGCTGGCAGTGGGGGCGCCCGAGACACGCGGGGCGCCCGCGACAAGCGGGGCGAAATGCGTCCAGGTTGTTACAGACTTGGGTTGACCTTGGGGGCGCCCTGCTCAGCTTCTGCCTCACTCCTTTGAGGCTCTCTGAGTTGCAGATACTCAGTCCTTCGATCCTGCATCCAGGGTTAGTCCAAATAACAATTATATTATTATTTTATACAGCCTTAGCTGTCTTGGTTCTGACTTTGGTCTCCAAAATGGAGCCCTAGGTCGAACCGACACCTAATGTTCCCTCAAGGGGAACGCGTCCTCACCTACTCCTCTCGGGAGAGTTTACCTGGTGCCAACCGGATCCTCCAGTTGGACTTTTGCCCGGCAGTCCTTCGCCAGGTCTTGAGTTACCAAGCTGCCCTTCGCTTGGTGCCTAGCTGCCCTTCGCTAGGTCTTTTCTTCTGGCAGTCCTTCGCCAGCCTAGCAGTCCTTCGCTAGGGTTTTAGCATTCTGGCGGTCCTTTGCCAGTGCCTAGCAGTCCTTTGCTAGGGCTTCTCCTGTCTGGCAGTCCTTCGCCAGTGCCTAGCCTTCCTTCGCTAGGGCTTTTCCTGTACACTCAAGAAGCTTGTTAGACAACAACTAACCCTTAACTTTTGAACCCTTTTGCCAATATCAAAACACAGGTTTGACTTGGGTGCATTCTGCACCAACAAGGACGATACCTTATAAATCTTTATAGGCTTTAGTAAGAGGGTTGAGAATGAAAAACACCTAAAGATTAACTGAATTAGAAGTGACCATGGTGGGGAGTTCCAAAACTCAAGCTTCTCACAATTTTGTGTAGAAAATGGGTATAAGAATGAATTTTCATGCCCAAGGACTCCTCAGTAAAATGGGGTAGTAGACAGGAGAAACAGAGCCCTACAAGAAGCTGCTAGGATTATGCTTAATGCATATTCCCTTCCCAGCTATTTTTGGGCCGAAGCGGTAAATACCGCTTGTTACATTCAAAACCGGGTTTTGGTACATAGGTTCTTAGGTAAAACTCCTTTTGAGTTGTAGAATGGGAGAATTTCACAAGTCCACTACTTTAGGGTCTTTGGATGTAATGTTTATATTCTAAATACCAAGGATGACCTAAGGAAATTTGAATCAAAAGCGGATGAGGAAATTTTAGTTGGTTATTCATCCGCTAGTAGAGGGTATAGAGTCTACAACAAAAGAACAAAGGTAATTGAGGAGTCTTCAAATGTTGACTTTGATGAATCTACCTACACTTACCCTAGGAAAGCCTCAATTGATAAGGACATAGAGGAAAGTCAACCCCTTGCCCAAAGAATCCAAGACTTACATTTGGAGGGCAATGATCAAGGGGGAGTGAGAAGTACTCTAGAGAATGAGGATAATGTAGTCAATGCACCTATAACCTCTAGGCCCTTGAGACATCATCAAGATCACCCCATTGACCAAATAGTGGGTGATGTCACTCAAGGGGTAAGAACTAGGTCATACTTTAGAGACTAGACTAGTCAAATTGCCTTAATCTCTCAATTAGAACCTAAGTCTATTGATGAGGCATTAGGTGATGTAGATTGGGTCTTAGCTATGCAAGAAGAGCTAAATCAATTTGAGAGAAGTGAAGTTTGCTAGTTGGTTCCTAGGCCCAATGATTGCACCATTGTAACCACAAGATGGGTCTTTAAGACCAAACTAGATGATCAAGGCAAAATCACTAGGAACAAGGCTAGGTTGGTAGCTAGGGGGTTTAACCAAGTAGAGGGACTAGACTATGATGAGACCTATGCCCCCGTAGCTAGATTAGAGTCCATTAGAATTCTACTAGCCTATGCCACTCACATGAGTTTCACACTTCATCAAATGGATGTGAAGTCGGCATTCCTTAATGGGGTCATTAAGGAAGAGGTCTATGTAGAACAACCCCCGGGTTTGAGGACCCAAGCTATCCTAGACATGTATACAAGTTGAGAAAAACCTTGTATGGATTGAAACAAGCCCTCCGGGCTTGGTATGAAAGACTTTCTTCATTTCTAGTATCTAAGGGTTTTAGGAAAGGAACAATTGACCCAACTTTGTTCCTAAAATCTAATGATAATGACATATTTGTTGCCCAAGTGTATGTCGATGATATTATCTTTGGGTCAACAAATAGTGACTTTCTACGAGAAATCATCAAATGCATGGAAGATGAATTTGAGATGAGTCTTGTAGGAGAGTTAACTTTCTTTTTAGGACTTCAAGTTAAACAAACAAATGAAGGAACACATGTATTTCAAACTAAATATGCTAGGGAAATGCTAAAGAAATTTGGACTAGAAAATGATAAGGTAGCATTTACCCCTATAGGAATAAATGTGAAAATGGATAGTGATATTGAAGGGAAAATGGTAGACTCAAAACAATATAGGAGCATGATTGGGAGTCTATTGTACCTAACCGCTAGTAGACCCGATATACTTTTTGCGTTAGGTATGTGTGTAAGATACCAATCATGTGCCAAAGAGTCCAATTTGGTGGTAGTTAAGAGGATCCTAAGGTATGTTAAAGGTACCCTCAATGTCAGGCTTTGGTATCCTAGAACCCCTAATGTTGATCTTAATGGATACACCTACTCGGACTATGCGGGGTGTAAGTTAGATAAGAAGAGTACTAGTGGAGGGTGTCAATTCCTTGGGTCTTCTTTAGTTAGTTGGAGTAGTAGGAAACAACCATGTGTTGCCTTATCAACAACGAAAGCCGAATATGTGGCAATTGATGGTTGTCTTTCCCAACTACTTTGGATCATGCACACCTTAGAAGATTATGAGTTACATTATTCCAAGGTCAAAGTCTTGTGTGATAATGTAAGTACAATCAATTTGACCAAAAATCCGGTTCACCATTCTAGAACAAAACACATTGAAGTGAAGCATCACTTCATTAGGGACCATGTGGCAAGGGGAGACATTGAACTACACTATGTTGAGTCAAAGTCAAACCTTGCCGATATGTTTACCAAGCCTCTTCCCGAATCGGAGTTTACATCCTTAAGAAGAGGCATTGGAATGTGTTTTGTAGAGGTATAGAATGAACTTTGGAGTAACACAATAGGAAAGTGTGCTTGATCCATTAGGATGATACAATTGGTTCACTTGTGCTTGTGACATAGTGTTGAATCATTAAATGTATCAAAATTATTGAAAATAGACCAACCATGGGGAAGACATGTGTTTAATTAATGAGCATATTGCCCAAAGATCATGGTTGGACATTTTAAACATTTGAAAACTATTTCATGTCTTATATGTTTTACCATAAGCTTAGAAGATATATGAATGCAAAATTAGGTTGAGATTTTGATACAAACTTAGTGGTTTTCAAGAATTTTGAATTTTAGTCAAAAGTCAAGTATGTTTGAAAATTTTCACGAAATAATATTTTTCCTTGATAGTGTATCTTACAAGAAACATGCTTGCAAATCTTTATAATTTATGGAATTTTCTAGAATTTCTGGGAGGTTTCTGAAATTCGGCTCAGAAGCTGAAATTTGCCACTGACAGAGTATCAGTCGACTGCCCCAGAGGGCAGTCGACTGACACACCTGATTTCAGCCTGCTGAGTTATTTTTCAGAAATCCAAATTTCTCTCATTTGATGCCATGGGTTGGGTTGCTTGAGGCAA
Organism: Boesenbergia rotunda; assembly: GCA_024364735.1. NCBI lineage: Eukaryota > Viridiplantae > Streptophyta > Magnoliopsida > Zingiberales > Zingiberaceae > Boesenbergia > Boesenbergia rotunda. Next base: position 203,898 of record JAGFNQ010005387.1, on the reverse strand, counting down.
TCATTTTGATGATGTCAAAGGGGGAGAATGGGTGGTTTAAGTAAGATTTTTTAGCTTAAAATGCATGGTTTAAGTTAAAATCTTGGAGTATGATGGAAAATGGATGAAGGCATAGATTAAGGGGGAGATTACCTCTTAGGTTTTGCTATGTCTTATATTTCTTGCTGTTGCTTGTTGGTAAGTTAGGTTTGAAACTTAACTTGGATTATGATTAGAATTGAAAATGGGAGAAGACACGAGTTAAGGGGGAGGTTCCTCTTATGTTTTGTTATGTCTTATATTTTCAATTACTACTGTTGTTTATTATTGTTGACTAATATTTTATCCCTAAACTTAAACATATTGCCACACATCAAAAAGGGGGAGATTGTTGAGGCAATCAACCCAAGAATGATCGGGAAGATCATAGTTTTGATGTGTGTGTCAAAAAGTTTAAGGTTAGGGTGTTGTGTTGTATTTGATATGTGTGATTGAGTTTGCAGGACTTGGAGAATCACATATGGAGAACATATCTGTGGGACGAGAGTCGAGGGAGGAGAGCTCCAAGGGCAAGCCGAAAAGTGAACTTCAAGGGCACATGTGAAGGGTGGCATGGATGCAAGCCAAGGAAGGCTTGTGTGTGCATTCGAGAGACGATAGCCAGAGGAAGAAGACTTCAAGGGGCGAGCCAAGGGAGCATACCTGAAGGCATACGTGAAGGAGAGTGTTTTGAGTGATTGTAAGTGAGTTTAGAGATCGGGCAGTCGACTGGCCAGAGGGCAGTCGACTGCCAAAACTTACAGAAGGTTTTCAGCCTTCGACTGGTGACCCCTAAAAACAAGCCGTTGGCTAGCATTTATTGCTAGGCCAGTCGACTGCCCTAGCATTTATTGCTAGGGGCAGTCGACTGGTGTGGGTCTGGACAGCTTGTGAAGTCGTCCCGTTCTTTTATAAAAAGGGGACTTTTCCGCACGTGAACGGTACGGTTTTTTTTACTGTAACGAAGTGCTGTTCGTGCGACTAGTCTTTAGATTTTCTTCTCGTTCTTCATCGAATCTTGTAAAGAGGAAGAATTTCTCCACTTTGAAGGAGACTTTTTATAGTGGAGGTGGAGTACTTGTGTGAATTTTTGGATTAGTCACCCGTTCGGGTGAATACCAAGTAAATCCTCGTGTTAGCGTTGTTCTTATTGCTTTTTATTATATTTTTGTATTGCGCTAACAATTTTGTAGAGAATTAGAAAAAGTGTTATATATATATATATATATATGTTGGGACCGGGTGCATGTTGACATGGATATGAGTTCGTAATTTTAAAAGTTAATTACATGCAGCGGAAGGTTTAGCATAAATAATTTCTCAAATTATTTCAACCACGTATCTAGCATGCAACCTTATATTGTGTAGACATGATCATAAATTAAAATTTTTATAGAAAGTAAACTAATTTACTTGATACCTCACGTAACTCGATGTAAGGGACGAGATCCAACCGTAGCGTCCCTTGGAAGCTCCGCCTCTATTCGCGTCCACGCCGAGTTTTCTTCGGGATGACTTCGCAAAGCCACGAGTTTCCTGCCGACAAGAACTACTAGATTCTCCAAAGGCACGACAAGAATATCAAGAGAGAGAGATGGAAAACTAACTACCAAACGAAAAACGGAATCAAGATTCCGGGAGGAAGGAAGGAGTCGCGCCCCGCTTCTTCTTCTTCTTTGGCACCTTCTTGGTGGAGGTGGCTCACGGCAAAGGAGGTGAGGGTAGCCGGCCCTAGAAGAGGGAGAGGGTAGCCGGCCCTAGAAGAGGGAGAGGGAGAGAAGGAGAGGAAGAGAGGCTAGGCAAGAATCCTTGATCTCTTTAATTGATTTCCAAGCCTTGCCTTTGCACCTTTATATAGTAGCCTCTTTATCGCCAAGTCTCCTTTTTAACAGAATAAATTTTTCATAAGAAATTTATCTTATAAATTTTTCTATGAATTATTCCGTTATGCCAAGTTTTTATTATAACTTGATTTATAATAAAAACAACCATGTCTCCCCTTTTATTATGGAATAAATTTTACAAGAAATTTATCTTATAAATTTCTTATGAATTATTCCGTTATGCCAAGTTTTTATTATAACTTAATTTATAATAAAAACAACCATGTCTCCCCTTTTATTATGGAATAAATTTTAAAAGAAATTTATCTTATAAATTTTTCTTATCATGGAAAAATCAATTCATAATTAATTTGATAAAATAAAATAAACCAATCCATGGTTCATTTTAATTTCCATAAAAAGAATAAATTTCTTTATCATGGTAAATCTATCCATTATTGATTTTATAAAATAAAATAAACCAATCTAAGGTTTATTTTAATTTCCATGAAAATAAATTTCATTATATAAATTTCTTTATATAAATTTCTTTATCCATAATTTTATAAAACAAACCACGCCCGGTTTATTTTATAATTTGAACCAAACAATTTGGTTCTCCCTCTTATTGTGGCCGGCCAAACCAAAGAGGGTGGGGACCCTCTTTGGCCGGCCAAACCAATGCCGTGACCGTACGAATTAAACTCATTTAATTCGTCCAATAAGTCTTCAAAAGGCTTAGCCATTTTATGCTTCCGATGCGTCTCTGAAAAATTTAGATTCGACTTATCTCTCTTGATCGGAAAATCTAATTTTCAACTCGTTTTAAATCCCTCGGATTACTCGTAGTGCGTGTGACTAAATAGGCTTTCGATTTATGTTGGCCGTCTATAATTCATCAATTATAGAACGATCATGAGTGACACCTAGTAGTACATCATGATCCCCAATTAATCGAAAGATCAACGGTTGACCTCAGAAATTATTCTGAAACCTTTCAGCAGCTCTAATGAATCGTGCCTCATTCCCTTCACCATCTTATACCCAGTTGGTTCAGGACATGGTCTATATGAGTCAGTCCCCACTAGGCTGACTACGTCACACCTAGCCCAAGTAATGTCTTCCTCGTCCAATGGATTCTAATTACTCTCATGTATTTCAGAGACTCATACTCTGAACATGTCATGCTCTGGCCAGAGGCTTTGAGTAACAATCCGACGATAGGCCTTGGGTATACATCCCCTCGCAAGGAGTGGTGAATCCTTTGTAGGTTGTTCAAACATCTTCGGGCACTTCGGCTTATACCCAACCATCCTGGGTCCACACCTCCTTGGAGATGCTTGCTTAAGATGTTAAAGTATAAGTCTTCATGACCAAGATGACTTGAACACCGCAAGTCAAAGGAACATCGCACTTAAGCTGCAGTAAGAACTTCACTGACATGTCTATATGTAGACTACCATGTGAAGTTTTACAGCCAGTCACTCCAATGAACTAGTTCCCTTAACTAGTATTCATGTTTATCTCCGGACATCCCAATGTCACCAGCCAGTGAGAATCAGCTGATTAGAGAATAACCCATGCTAGTCTCAACAGAATTAATAATGTCTGTACTTATCAATTCATCGACTAGAGACAATTTCAATACTTCACAATTGCACATGTAGAGATAATCACTAGTTGTAAATTCATCACAAATTCTCTCATGCTGTGAATTGTATTGCGGACATTCAGTAAATGAGTTTAAGATCTCAATCAAATACACGAATATGTATACTCAAATAGTGAATATTCATTTATTAAAATAAATGATCACAATCATAAGACGATTGCCTTAGGACACTTCTCTCATATTTCAAACAATATATATATATATATATATATATATATAGTTTGATGTTGTTTCCGTCTCTCTCATACCGGTGGTCATAATTTTATATAACCAAGTGGCTGCAACCCGAGCGTCACGGAGTTGTTAAATATCAGCAGGCGTGCATGCTGACGCTGGGGAGGCTAATCGGAGTTTCATATTCTGTTGGTTGCTGCATCGGTTATTGATTTGAACAGCAGTGTTGAAAAGAACATAATTCTGTTTTTTTTTCCAGCTTTTCCTTCTATCTTATGAATGCAATTGTCATCCTTGAATGAATATTATCTTATATTTGATTGTCAGTGGATCGAATGCATTCTTTAAGGTTAAATTTGCCTCCGCCGAAGATGAGCTAGCAAAAGGGAAGAAGGCCATGGAGGTTGGTAACTGGTTTGAGGATTCATGCAAAAGTTAAATTTCCCTCCACCCAAGTTAATATTTATTTCGTAAAAAATGATGAACTACTCGTCATTTTAGTTGTTTACTGTAATAAAATAATAGAGAATTTATAAATCTATGAATTGATCATTTTTTAGACTTTCCTTCCTTATTGAAATATTTTTTTTTTTCTTGAGCTTGCAACTACGAGCCACGGGCAGCCCTATACGATCGCTTCGCACGGTTGTGACCTTGCATAGCCATGAGCAACCCCACTCGGTTGTTTCATGCGTATCACGCTCTAGAGAGAGCCGTTGATTTGAAAAAAATAGACAACATTTTCTTTGTACGATGAACAAAATATGAAATCTTAATACATATATATAACGACCCATACGACCTCCACAATTACATCACGGTGGACACGACCGGCAAAAAAAATATATAACAAAACAACACATTGCATCATGTCCATCAGGGGCGCACAAAGGTACAGTCCATGCAACGCACATCGCAATACAAGTCCACGGGCACAAAACAACACAGAGTACAAGACATAACATACTGATAAGCACCATTTTATTGATTATTTTAATTGCTAAAATTCATGTTTGACCCATGTTTTATTTGCTTAACTATGATTTTACCATAGATTTTAGGATTTCCTCTTATTTTGGACTTAATTGTAAATTTACACATTTGTGGATTATTTGGCTACTAAATTCTTGATTTATTTTTGTAGACATGAAAGGGTCCTGGACCTAGGGCATACTGGGTCAAACTTGAGTCGGAAGTGGAACCGGATCAAATTATCAAGTTTACGATTAATCCGGGCCGTCCGATTCAAAAGCGACAAGATCTGAGCCATCCGGGACCATTTGAAGCAATCCGAGCTAGGGTTAGGGTTGATCAAGCACCCTGATCAAGATCTGAAGGTTTCATTCCAATCAGAGCTCAATCAACCGTTGGATCAAGCTCGGAGGGCTCTAGATCGTCCATTCGAAGATTAAGTTGATCTGGACCATCCGTTGCACATCTGGAGGATCCGAGCTACCACGAGGCAGATCCTGACCCCAGATCATCATCATCAAAATTTGGATAAAATCAGAGCAAGATTAGCCGTTGGATTTCCTCAAATCAATCTGGGTCGTCCATGCTTAAGTATTTAATCAAAAATCCTGCGCAGCTTCTCCTCATCGCGTCTCCGCCGCAGTTGCTTCCTTCTTCGTTTCTTCTTTAGTTCTTTAGCTTGTTTCTTTAATCCAAGGGGCGCGACCCTTCAATCCTTCTACTAGATCAATTGCTAGGCTATTGGGAAGGTTCTCGGTGAATTTCCAGCTCCAAATTGGCCAAAACAGAGTTGTTGTGAGGTCTCCGCAGCTCTGTCATTTATTGCTTCAATCTCGGTTTTGCTCCATCCTTCATCCACCCGAGCAGTTCAGAGGGGTTCCCTGGAGTGCATTGGTTCATCCCCACACCATTCTCGCAATTGGACAATGCCAGATTGAGGAAATCGATTTGGATTTCAGATTGGTTCAGAGTGAGAGCTGGATTTGAATTGTTGAGCTGTTTTTCAATGGTTTGCTGAGCTTGCGGGTTCGAGGCTCACCCTTGCGTGACGAACAAGGAGCATTTGAGCTAGAGAGTGATTGAGGAGTAGATTTCTTTAGCTAATTTCAGTTCTTAGCTGTAATCTCATTACTGCCGCAAGTCTATTTCTGAATTTCTATTTTAGTTGCTGTAATTTCTGTTCTGAATGGTTTTTCTGCTTAATTAGGTTTCGTTCGGCAAGTAGTTAGTTAGTGAACTTGTTTAGTGAACACTAGTTTGAGATTTCAATTCATTAATTGTTGTTTAATTTCTAGTGTATCATTTCTGCAATTTTTCCTTGTGCGTATCAAGTTATTCAGCATGCGTATCGGCCTTAGTTCTGCAGTATTAGTTTTCAGCTCCTGCATTTTATATCAGTAGTCTAGTTTATTTCTAAGTTGTTCTTGATACTAGTTGCTAAATTCAATCTCAGTTGCTTAGTTTGGTTTAGTATCCCATTCAGATTCTTAATCCCTGTTTTCATTTTTGAATTTCTGCAAAATGCTTTTGTTTTAGGCGTTTTTGAATTGATCTGGATTTTGAAATTGCATTTCTCTATTCATGACTTGCGTATCAGTTCACTTTTAGCTCACTCTCTCAATCTGAGTTTGAATTGTTTGTTTTTGCCTTATTTTGTCAGCTGAATTCCCTGCGTATCCTTCCATTTCTGCAATTGATGTTCCATTACTGCACATCATATTGTGTTTCTGAGTTTTTGTTTCATTGGAGTTTGAATCTGCATGCATTGGCTGCTGAATCTTGTACCCGAATGGTTAATCTCACATCCACTTGCTCCACATCAGTTGTAGCTTGGCTTTCTTCATTAAAAATCAACTTAAAACTGCAGTTTGATATTTCTGAACTTTGTATCAGCTTATTTCTTGCACATCAGCTTATCATAGCTGAATTGTGTTTCGGTTTTCTTACTTAATAACAAATTGCTTAGCATTCAGCTTATTTCGAGACTCAATTCTTGGAGCTAAGCATAGTTTTTGGTGTGCTGTTGCACCAGAATTCTGCATTGCTTTGCATCTTAACTTTGCATCCGGACTCATTTCTGAATAGCTGTTCCCAAATCTGAATTTTTCCCTTCATTGATCCAAAGCATTTCACTAAGAGTGTTGACTTCCAAGTGAACTGGTTAGTTTCAATTTGACTTGATCAGCTACATTCCTGCAGTTAGTATCACTTTAGGCACAGCAGCTTCCTTTTCTGCATAATAACTTGTTGCATTTGTTTGCTTCCTGATTTTGTAGCTAACTGGTGTTGTATTTGTCTTAAGTTGATTGCAGAATTTTATGGATAACATTTGACTTAAGCCTGCTTGCTTAACATTCGGTTTTGATGGATTGATAAATCCTGAAGGCGAATATAAGGAGTGGTGTGCTATTACAGTTTGTATCAGTTGAATTCTAAAGGTTGCAAGTTTGCCTTAATTGGTCAAAGCCTCATTTGGTCAAGCTTATTAATTGCCATTACTTTGTTTAGCTTATTAGCTAAGTTCCTCTATTTTCATTGCATTTCCATGTCTATTTGATACCAAATCCAAATCACATTCGAAACCCAAAATTCATAAACGACACATAAATACAAGCTCGAATCACACAACGTCAACTAGCCCCGAGAAAAATACGACCTGTGGCCCCTTTACTACGTTTTCATATTTTGATTGCAAAAAGGGTTTCCAGCACATTTATAAATTCTAAATTTGAGACCCACATTCGTGACCGTCTATTTTGGGCCTATCAGATTTTTGGCGCCGTTGCCGGGGAAGCAACTAGTTGATTTGTTTGATTTTTTGCTTGTATACTTTTGGACATATCATTGGGTTCTATTTTATTTTGCTTTATCTTTCGTATACGGTTGCTGCCATTTTTCTTTATGTTGTGTGACAGGGCTGTAAGATTAAAATGTTTCAGCAACCCTATTCAAATTTTCAGCCACCAAACTATCAATTCCAACAAGGGCAGCCTCTCAACCAATTTCAGCAGCCCTATTCAGACTTTCAGCCTTTCCAGCAATTTCAACAGTCACCACAGCAAGATTTCCAACAGCCCTACTCAAATTTCCAACAAATTCAGAATGGGCAGCCCCAATTTTCAGTTTTGAGCAACCAATTCAGAAATTTCAGCCCCAATTTCAGCAACCTTGTCAACAAGATTAGTCATCTTTTCAAGGAATTCAACAAGATTTTCAATCAAGTCAAAATTTTCAGCAAGGGTTCCAACCATATCAGACTTTCCAGAATCAAAATCAGAGTGGATTTCAACCTTCACAGCAATATTTTCCACAAAACTATCAGAATTTTCAGGCTCCATTTCAGAGTTTTCAATTTCAGAACCATAATTTTCAGCCATCTCCACCAAGTTGTGAACCAAGTTTTCAGCAATTTAATCAGCCTATTCAACCATTTTATCAACCCCCACAGTCTCAATTTCAACAAATGTTTTAACAAGAGCTTCAAAACCTCGAAAGACAAATGGAACAAGTGGCTAGTGATTTGAATCAGATAAAAGCCCAAAGATCAGAACAGTTATATTCTCAAGTTCCTTTTAATTCTGAGAGCCCCGGAGTTGGTTTTATATCAGTTCAAAGTGACCCTAGTGCATGGCCAAGTCCTTCTTCAAGTGATTTTAGAATTTTGGTGGAAGAAGAAAAAGAAATCATCAAATATAGGGCACCTACAGCATACAACCCTCCGGAGATTCCTATTTAAAATTCATTTCCAAATTTTTCAGCTCCAGAAGAAGAAACTGAAGCTCCACAGGACCATTCTAGACTTTTATTTTGTGACGATAGTGTTATTGATGGTCCTAATTTTTCTAATGTTGTTGTTGCAGATATTACAGGAGAAGCATGCATAGGAGATGATTCCATAGGTGTAGGGGATTGCACTAAGCCCCAGGAACTACCACAATTGACTGGTACATTAGAAGATTCAAAGGATAAACCAGAAAGTGTAGGGACTTGCATGGTGGAAGCAAGCACCCAAGGATCACCTGCTTTAGTTGAGTGCCCACCAGAGCTTGAGGCTGATGAGGAGCATGTACTTGACCAGGAGGAGGCCATGGATACATCTACTCTTGTAGAACCTCCAGGTATTCTCCAGCACGCTCAGGTAAGTATTTCTCCTCTTTGTTCAGAAAAATGCAGCGAGGTACCTAGTGCTGACTTTATTGGTTATGATGAATTTATTGATATACCTTGTGTAGAAATTGTTTGTACAAATCCAATAGAGGTACCAAATATTGATTTCCTTGGTCATAATGCATTACTTGATACATCTCTTGTAAATATGGATTGCGAAGAAATTTTAGAGGCACCTATAATTGATGTTGTTTTTTATGATGAATCACTTAATACATCTCTTGTGGATATGAATTGTGAAGAATTTTTAGAAGTGCCTGAAATTGATGTTATTTATTTTGATGAATCTCTTGCAATATCTTATGCTGAAGTTGAATGTGAAAAACTTATGGAGGTATCTGAGATTGATTTCATTGGCTGTGACACATTGCTTGATACATTTTTGATAGGAAATAATTGTGAAAATACTATTGATGGGCCAAAAGTTGATTTCATGGGGTGTGATAAGTTTCTTGATATACCTTTGGAGGATATTACTTATGAAAAATTCATTGAGATACCAGAATTTGATTTAATTGGATATGATGCAGTTTTGGATTCATTTCATGCAGAGACTGATATTATTTTATTTCTTTCTGACCCTGAACACTTGAGAGAGGTATTACATGGTTTTGCAGGGTCCAGAAGACTTCAGGAGTGGGTGCTCCATCTGAACAGACTCCAGCCTCCTGGAAGGACTTCTGAAAGGCATCAAGAAGGAGGAGAAGATCTTACTTTAATCCATAGCTCTCCATTCCTTCAATGGTTTTTGAACCTAAATCACCTGCGGCCACCTGAACATATTTCTGCAAAGTTTAAGTGTGGGGGAGTCCTAGCTCTTCCAGCCACCCACACTCCTCCACTACCACGATGGAGGCTGCTTCTGGATAGACTCCGTCCACCAGAATAAAGGGGAGTTTGTTTCTTCTTGTATTTTCTTTTATTGCATGTTTCATTTTTTTTTATGCTTTCTAGAAGTAGAATTTTCTTTTAAATTGAGTCCTTGTCAATAAATGCATGTTATTTCTTTTGTCACTTTTTCTTGCATGATTAGGAATAAATGCATCCCTCTAGGTTATCTTCATGTCATTTTAGAGCCTTTTGAAAATAAATTAAATTTGGTTGTCAAAACTTAGGGTTTGAGCTAATGGATGAAATCTTGGATGTTTGAGTACTACTTTGCTTTAGATTCTTAATTGATGACTTGAGATGAATTATTTTTACCTAGTGAGAATTAGCCTTATATTTGTGACACATACATGTTATTGTGCTCTAGAACTTGCTTAGGTTTTTTCAAAACCATATTTCAATGATTTGATCATATCTATAGAGACTAATCCATTTGTTTACCTTTCCATATCAATTTTAACAAAAATCATGTTCATTCCATTTTTCTTTACTTATTTCCTACTATTATCCTCACTTTTCTTTGGACTTGTTGTTTGAAATGTTTCTTAATGCTATTTTGCCCGAGACGGACAAAGATTTAAGTGTGGGGGAGTGACTATTGTTTTGGAAAGATTGGGTATCAAAGAGGCATCTCATATCAAGGGAAAAAAAATTTCTACGATTACATGTGCCAAGTTCAATTCGGTGGATGAAGAAGAATTTGTGTACCAAGGTCTAGTGGCACGCAACCATCCAATTGAAGCCAAATTTCGGAAGAAGTCAAGCAATAAGTTGAAGATCTACGCAAGATTGTGCCATTGTGAATTCGGCAGAGAAAAAAAAACAGAAGAAAAAAAAAATCTGAAAACACATCTTGCTACATGGTTGTGCCATTGAAGGAATAAATTTTTTGGATAGCATGTTTTGATCAGAATGCATTGAATTTGCAGCTGTTCTTTGCTTAGAAATCAGAAGCACCTTACTAAATACTGAACTGCAGCTGTACACAATTCGAAAGGCTGAACAAGATGTGTGAACAAAAGCTGAAAATGAGCTGAAAATCTGAATTATAAGGCATTGGGAGGTTGTAATCTGCTGAGCTTGACATGGAGCTGCTGAATGAAACAAACTGAACTCGGAGTAAGCTGTAAGATGCTGAATTCTGTTGAAAGAGTGTTGTTGAACATGTATTGGAAAAATTCAGAAGTGAATTACAAGAAGGACTTAAATGATGATATCACAAAAATAGTTTGTGTCAACTTGAGGCTGAATTGGATTTTTCTGGGCTGTGAATCAGAGAACAAAATTTGGAAATGCATCAAAGAATGTTGAGTACATCACAGCTGATCAGAAACAGAATGGTGGATGCTGGGATGCTTTAAATCAGAACAGCAAAAAATAGAAAAGAAAAAAAAAGTGGTAGTGCCACAATTCCAAGTGAAGCATTTAGGTTTTCCACTACCATTTGCTCAACAACTTCTAGATGCCAACTGATATGAAGGAATTAGAGTGTTGCAAGATCTGATATGCTCCAGCTAAGACCAATTGCAGAAAAGAAAAAAAAACAGTTTGAGAAAAGAAAAGAAAAAGAGAGAAACAAAGTGGACACAATTAAGTTGGCACCATGAGATCAGTGAAGGTAATATCAACCAAACCCAAGCCTTGCATCACTACTATCCCAACTTTACTAGAGAGAAAGGAAAAGAGAAAAAAAAAAATCAAAAGAGAAGAATGAAGGAAGCAAGGTTGGCACGAAATTGGGAAACTTGGCACAAGGAAATCAAGGAAGGGATTTTCATCCAAAACAAAGGCAATTACTTAAATTTGACTTCACCACACTTTTGATATCATTAGAGGACTGTAAAGAAGGGCAAAGCACATTGGAAACATACTTGAGCACTCAAGTCTTCCACATTATCAATTTTTCCATTTTCTTGGCTTTTATTCCATTTCTCACCATTTTTCATGTTTTCATTTGTTTTTATAGTTGTTGATCCTAATCACGAATAATGGTGGAGAGTAGATAATAAGCAAGCCTATGGTAGTGCAAGAAGCATGTGTGTTTGAGTGAGCTCCACTTCCATCATCAAGTTAGAACTTAAGGAGAGAGCCACAAAAATTTTCCTTGAAAGGCTAGTGAGTTGAATTCATCTCAATGACTCATGATGGATGAAAAGGCTAAGTTGTTGATTTAAGGACAAGATACTAATCCATAGAGCTTAGATTTATGCGAATTGACAACCCTAGGTAATTTCTTTTCATTTGCTTCTAATTATGCTTAAGAAAATCTAGGGGATACTTACTTAGTGTTTTCGCGAGACGCTCAAGGTTAAGTGTGGGGGAGTTGATAAGCACCATTTTATTGATTATTTTAATTGCTAAAATCCATGTTTGACCCATGTTTTATTTGCTTAACTATGATTTTACCCTAGGTTTTAGGATTTCCTCTTATTTTGGACTTAATTGCAAATTTGCACATTTGTGGATTATTTGGCCACTAAATTCTTGATTTATTTTTATAGGCATGAAAGGGTCCTGGACCTAGGGCATACTGGGTCAAACTTGAGTCGGAAGTGGAACCGGATCGAATTATCAAGCTTACGATTAATCCGGGCGGTCCGATTCAAAAGCGGCTAGATCTGAGCCATCCGGGACCATCTGAAGCAATCTGATCTAGGGTTAGGGTTGATCAAGCACCCTGATCAAGATCTGAAGGTTTCATTCCAATCAGAGCTCAATCAACCGTTGGATCAAGCTCGGAGGGCTCTAGATCGTCCATTCGAAGATTAAGTTGATCTGGACCATCCGTTGCACATCTGGAGGATTCGAGCTACCACGAGGCAGATCCTGACTCCAGATCATCATCATCAAAATTTGGATAAAATCAGAGCAAGATCAGCCGTTGGATTTCCTCAAATCAATCTGGGCCGTCCATGCTTAAGTATTTAATCAAAAATCCTGCGCAGCTTCTCCTCATCGCGTCTCCGCCGCAGTTGCTTCCTTCTTTGTTTCTGCTTCAGTTCTTTAGCTTGTTTCTTTAATCCAAGGGGCGCGACCCTTCAATCCTTCTACTAGATCAATTGCTAGGCTATTGGGAAGGTTCTCGGTGAATTTCCAGCTCCGAATTGGCCAAAACAGAGTTGTTGTGAGGTCTCCGCAGCTCTGTCATTTATTGCTTCAATCTCGGTTTTGCTCCATCCTTCATCCACCCGAGCAGTTCAGAGGGGTTCCCTGGAGTGCATTGGTTCATCCCCACACCATTCTCGCAATTGGACAATGCCAGATTGAGGAAATCGATTTGAATTTCAGATTGGTTCAGAGTGAGAGCTGGATTTGAATTGTTGAGATGTTTTTCAATGGTTTGCTGAGCTTGCGGGTTCAAGGCTCACCCTTGCGTGACGAACAAGGAGCATTTGAGCTAGAGAGTGATTGAGGAGTAGATTTCTTTAGCTAATTTCAGTTCTTAGCTGTAATCTCATTACTGCCGCAAGTCTATTTCTGAATTTCTATTTTAGTTGCTGTAATTTCTGTTCTGAATGGTTTTTCTGCTTAATTAGGTTTCGTTCGGCAAGTAGTTAGTTAGTGAACTTGTTTAGTGAACACTAGTTTGAGATTTCAATTCATTAATTGTTGTTTAATTTCTAGTGTATCATTTCTGCAATTTTTCCTTGTGCGTATCAAGTTATTCAGCATGCGTATCGGCCTTAGTTCTGCAGTATTAGTTTTCAGCTCCTGCATTTTATATCAGTAGTCTAGTTTATTTCTAAGTTGTTCTTGATACTAGTTGCTAAATTCAATCTCAGTTGCTTAGTTTGGTTTAGTATCCCATTCAGATTCTTAATCCCTGTTTTCATTTTTGAATTTCTACAAAATGCTTTTGTTTTAGGCGTTTTTGAATTGATCTGGATTTTGAAATTGCATTTCTCTATTCATGACTTGCGTATAAGTTCACTTTTAGCTCACTCTCTCAATCTGAGTTTGAATTGTTTGTTTTTGCCTTATTTTGTCAGCTGAATTCCCTGCGTATCCTTCCATTTCTGCAATTGATGTTCCATTACTGCACATCATATTGTGTTTCTGAGTTTTTGTTTCATTGGAGTTTGAATCTGCATGCATTGGCTGCTGAATCTTGTACCCGAATGGTTAATCTCACATCCACTTGCTCCACATCAGTTGTAGCTTGGCTTTCTTCATTAAAAATCAACTTAAAACTGCAGTTTGATATTTCTGAACTTTATATCAGCTTATTTCTTGCACATCAGCTTATCATAGCTGAATTGTGTTTCGGTTTTCTTACTTAATAACAAATTGCTTAGCATTCAGCTCATTTCGAGACTCAATTCTTGGAGCTAAGCATAGTTTTTGGTGTGCTGTTGCACCAGAATTCTGCATTGCTTTGCATCTTAACTTTGCATTCGGACTCATTTCTGAATAGCTGTTCCCAAATCTGAATTTTTCCCATCATTGATCCAAAGCATTTCACTAAGAGTGTTGACTTCCAAGTGAACTGGTTAGTTTTAATTTGACTTGATCAGCTTCATTCCTGCAGTTAGTATCACTTTAGGCACAGCAGCTTCCTTTTCTGTATAATAACTTGTTGCATTTGTTTGCTTCCTGATTTTGTAGCTAACTGGTGTTGTATTTGTCTTAAGTTGATTGCAGAATTTTATGGATAACATTTGACTTAAGCCTGCTTGCTTAACATTCGGTTTTGATGGATTGATAAATCCTGAAGGCGAATATAAGGAGTGGTGTAGCGCCCCGCCTTCTCTACCTTAGACGGACCGTTACTTTGTCTACTTCTTGACTCTAATGCAACGACTAAAATTGCGGAACTTTCTTTAACTTTTTTTTTGTATTTAAATCTATCTAAGAATGATATTCTAACTTTAATAGTCATGCATTTAAACTCATCACGCAAGGTTCTATAACATTACTAGAGCATTATGGAATATGAATGCAACTTTTCTAAGCATATTTAAAGCAATAAAACTTAATTCAAAAGGAGACTAACAACATCTTGGCACATGCATCAAATAACTCCTAAGCATTTCTACCTATCCAAACTCCACTTATCAGATTCTATAACATTTCTAGAACTTCATAGAATGTAAATCTTACTTTTCTACCGAATTTACAAGCATTTTAAGCACAGTTAGGACTTAGTCCAAAAGGGAATAATAAGCTCAAGAATAAGTTTAAAATTCAATGTATCAACATGCTAAACTACTCATGCCCTTGCTCATCTAGTGCATTCACAAAAGTATGCATACTAATTGAAATGACATGGGATCTTCATTCTACAAAATTGAGCATGTAAAACTATCCAAAGCATAAATGTTTAATAAACTCCATAACACAATAACTTGAAATTTGGAAACCTTAAACATTGCATTTCAAATAAGTTAAACTGTCTCGTCCCAAGGACCTCTCCAAGGTCAGCCACCACACACACGTTGCTCAGCACCGCCTTGTCGCCTTCCTTTAGAATTGTTTACCTTTATCCTTACCTGCAACAAGAGGAAATGCAACTAATAAGCATAAAGCTTAGCAAGTACTATCTAGCTCACAAAATCTCGAAATGTGCAAGCATGCTTTTTAAACAATGTGAAATCACATGAGATACTTTTATGCTTAAAGAAACACTAAAACATGTATAACTCAAAACATGCATACTCAAGCATTAATAAGTCTTAACTCACTTTTTCTTAGCTTAACTTAAAACTTTAGCAATTCTTTAACTTTAAATCTTTCTTTAACTTTTAGGAAACTTCCTTAAACTTTAGAAAAACTTTGCTAAAGCATATACTTGAAAATAATAACTCACTTGGATCTACTTAAGACGTAAGTACCATCTTATGCGCGTTCCCTAAAAGGTTGGGGTAGCGAGCCGCCAATCCTAATAGAGCAGACCTTGGTCTACCAGGGCCAAGACCTTGGAATTGGACACCTGGATTTCTTTAACGATGCCCTTGGACACCGGGTACTGGCCTTAGAAAATAAAATAGCTTTTCTCTCTTTTCTTTCTTATCTTTAAATGCCTTGGCATTTTATCGAGCACCTTGTGTGCCCAAATCCCTAAGTCTTGACTTTTGGGGATTTCGTAAGGCCTTGGCCTTCTCTTTTCTTTTTTTTATCTTTCTTTTCTTTTCTTATTGATTTCTTAGACCCTAAACTCACATAGGATACTCTATCAAATATATATAAGCATATAATGAACTAAGATCACATGCAAAATCTTAAACTAAAAGTAAATATCTCCTTTAAAACTTTTAAGGGAAAATTCTTGCAGAAAACCGCCTCTTACTGCAGGTGAGCAGTACTTACCTTGATTTCTTGGACTTACAACCGAAATTGGACGACTAGGGCTCGGGTGAAACTTGAGATCTCTACGAACCGTCCGCGCCTACGTGTTCTTCTCGTCGAGACGAGCGAAACGCCCCGACCCCCTTGAGATTCCCTTAGCCGGCGGCGCCCCTTAGGAGAGGAGAGGAGGAAAGAAAACCTAGGTTCCCTTTTGTTTTCGCCGCCCCTCCCTCGCCCCCTTCTCGCACGCAGCCGAAAATTCTCCTCCAAGGGTTTCACGCGACTTAAGCGGGGTTTAAATACCTCTTCATGAAAAAACGTAACTACTCTATAACATTATTTCTCTCCACCTTTTGTTGTGCTTGATACCCTAGCCCAGCCGGTCACTTGCGCGCCCTTAAGGGCTTGCTCCTCCTGTGGTCGCGAGTTCAAACCCCCCTGCTGCCCTTTAAAGTTTTTCTTTTTTTTAAAATACTAAACGGACTCGGAAAATTCCATAAAAATATTCTAAAAATTCCTAAAAATATCTAGAATATTTTTAAAACATTTTTAAATAGTTCTAAGGACTTTAAGGACTTAAAATGGAAATTTTGGGGCGTTACAATCCCCCATACCTTATGAAAAGTTCGTCCTCGAACTTAGAAAAATTCTGGATATCTTTCTCTCATGCTGCCCTCACGTTCCCAAGTAGCCTCCTCATGCTTTTGACTTTGCCAGATGACCTTCACTAGTGGCACCTCTTTGTTTCTTAATCTTTTAACTGCTTTGTCCACTATCTGTGTCGGTCTGCTCTCATAGCTAAGATCTTCTTGGATCTGCACTGACTGAGGCTGAATCACTTGATTGGGATCGTGAATACACTTCTTTAGCATGGAGACATGAAACGTACTGTGGATAGCTGACATATCCTCTGGCAAGTCCAGCTCATAGGCTACCTTCCCAACTCTCTTTATAATCTTGTAGGGTCCTATGTAGCGAGGACTCAGCTTGCCCTTTTTATCAAATCTCATCACTCCCTTCATAGGGGCGACCTTGAGAAATATTGAATCTCCAACTTGGAATTCAAGTGGCCTATGGCGTGTGTCAGCATAACTTTTCTGTCTACTCTGGGCAGTCTCAATCCTCTGGCGGATCATTTGGATAGCCTGAGTGGTCTCATCTATAAGCTCAGTCTGGCTGCCTAGTCCTGACTCCATCTCTTTCTTCTCACCAGCTTCTTGCCAACATATGGGTGATCTGCATTTTCTGCCATACAATGCCTCATAAGGCGCCATCCTGATGGTGGTCTGATAGCTATTGTTGTAGGCAAACTCAGCTAAGCACAGAAATTTGCACCAACTACCTTTAAAGTCCAACGCACAAGCCCTGAGCATGTCTTCTAAAATATGATTTACTCTCTCTGTTTGTCCATCTGTCTGGGGATGGAAAGCTGTGCTGAACTGAAGTCTGGTGCCTAGGGCGTCCTGAACACACCTCCAAAAATGGGAGATGAACCGCCCATCTCTGTCAGACACGATCGACTTCGGAACTCCGTGAAGCCTGATCACTTCTTTCACGTACAGCTGTGCTAACTGCTCTATCGAATGCGATAACTTGATGGCTAGGAAGTGGGCAGACTTGGTCAATCTGTCCACTATCACCCATATTGCATCGTGTCCATGGGTGGTCCTTGGGAGACCTGTGATAAAATCCATGGATATCTCTTCCCACTTCCACTCTGGAATGGGAAGAGGCTGCAGAACTCCTCTTGGTCTCTGGTGCTCTGCTTTGACTCTCTGGCAGGTCAAGCAGGTACTGATATATCTGGCCACATCTCGCTTGAGTCCAGACCACCAGAACCTTTGCTTCAAATCTTGGTACATCTTGGTAGAACCAGGATGCATAGAGTACGGGGTACTGTGGGCTTCTTCTAAAATATTCTTTCTTAGTTCCTCATCATTGGGGACGCAAAGGCGGTCTCCAAGATAGAGGATGCCACTATCTGATACTCGAAACTCTAAATTTTCTGCCTCTTCGGTCTCCTGCTTGATCTTCTGGA
This sequence comes from Boesenbergia rotunda, assembly GCA_024364735.1. Lineage (NCBI taxonomy): Eukaryota > Viridiplantae > Streptophyta > Magnoliopsida > Zingiberales > Zingiberaceae > Boesenbergia > Boesenbergia rotunda. Next base: position 185,861 of record JAGFNQ010005387.1, on the reverse strand, counting down.
TCTCTGGGTCTTGACTTTGCTTTCTTTGTATATCCACAAGCAGGGTCGACTCTAGAGTCAATGCAGAAAGTTGCCCAATTATTACCTCGACTCCAAAATCCTTTATTTCCTTCTGAAGTGGTAGAGACAGTGATGATAGGGACATCAGTGCTGCACAGGATTTTCTGCTCAGTGCATCTGCCACTTTATTAGCTTTACCTGGGTGGTAGAGGATTTCACAGTCATAATCTTTGACCAACTCTAGCCACCTGCGCTGCCTCATATTCAGATCCTTCTGAGTGAAGAAGTACTTCAAACTCTGATGATCTGTGAAGATTCTGCATTGCACTCCATACAGGTAGTGTCTCCAGAGCTTCAGTGCAAAAACCACAGCTGCTAGCTCAAGGTCATGAGTAGGGTAATTCTTCTCATAGTCCTTGAGTTGTCTGGAGGCATATGCTATTACTTTTGTAGGATCGAGAAAGACCATCGATAAAGGGGGGGGGTGAATATCGATCGTGAAAACTTTCGTGAGACTTTCGTAAAACTGGACTTAGAATATTAGTAGCGCAGCGGAAAACATAAAAATAAAATAAAAGAAAGCAAACCAGGGGACACGGCAGGTTTATTTACTTGGTTCCCAACCCCCCAGGGTCAGTACGTCCAAGGCCTATGTACTCGGCGTTGAGTCCACTAATAGTCTCCTTTCCGGAATTTCCGGAGGTGGAGAAACCCGACTTACAGTGCAATATTACAAGCAATAATAAAGAAAAATAAATACTGTAATTAATTGCAAACCAAGCAAAAATGTGAAGCTCGGCCGATCTGGACCTCCGAAGTGCCGCGCACTTCCTCCTGGAGCCTCCCGGTCGTAGAGCCTCGTCTTTAGCGCGTTGTCATCGGTCGGAATGAATAGAATCGCAGTTAGGAAGTGTGTTGGAAGTAGAGGGCTCGAGACCCCTTTTATAGCACTCCTGGGGGCGCCCTGGTCGACGGGGGCGCCCCGAAAAACTCGGTCAAACCTTATCCCCGCGCCGACCTCGCCGCAGCTGATAAAACCTTTGACCAGGGCGCCCTAGACCTCCAGGGCGCCTTCATGATGGCTTATCTGTGTTTTGGGTTCGAAACTGCAAATACAGCTTTGAACCAAGGCGCCCCGGACGCTCAGGGCGCCCTGCTTGATACCTGTTTTGCCTGCTTCACCTAACTACTGTTTTTACCTTTGGGTCAGGGCGCCCTGGCTGTTCAGGGGCTTATCTGTGTTTTGGGTTCGAAATTGCAAATACAGCTTTGAACGAAGGCGCCCCGGACACTCAGGGCGCCCTGCTTGACACCTGTTTTGCCTGCTTCACCTAACTGCTGTTTTTACCTTTGGCTCAGGGCGCCCTGGCTGTTCAGGGCGCCCTGGTTGGTGAGGGCGCCCTCCTTGATGGGGGTGCCCTCCTTAAAGCCTTCAAATGGGTTTTTGAGCTTGCGTTGTCTCCGGTTCTTGTTACCTGCAAGATACACAAACACAAAGCATATATACATATAATATTAGGCTTAAGGACTTGGTTCGGACTTCGGATTTGCACGCAATCCTATGTCAAACCGACGCAAACTCTTACCCCCGAGAAAGCGCCTTTCACCTACTCCTTTCAGGAGACGGTTGCCGCCTGGTCCTTCGGGTGGACTTTTGCCTAGCCGCCCTTCGCTAGGTCTTGGATTCCAAGCATCCCTTCGCTTGGTGCCTAGCAGCCCTTCGCTAGGTCTTGTTTCCCTGACAGCCCTTCGTCAGGTGCCCAACAGCCCTTCGCTAGGACTTGTTCCCCTGACAACCCTTTGTCAGGTGCCTAGCAGCCCTTCGCTAGGACTTATTTTCCTGACAGCCCTTCGTCAGGTGCCTAGCAGCCCTTCGCTAGGTCTTTTCTTTCTGGCAACCCTTCGCCAGAGCCTAGCAGCCCTTTGCTAGGTCTTTTTCATTTTGGCAGCCCTTCGCCAGAGCCTAGCAGCCCTTCACTAGGTCTTAGGGTTTCCATGCCTAGCTTAACTAGGACTTTTCTCAGGCTTAGGTTACTTCTCCTTCGCTCCCCTTTGTCTGTTAAACATATTACTGACTTAAGTACATTGTTAAACATTAAAACACATAAAAGAGAACATCATTGATGTAACTTGCACCAACAATCTCCCCCTTTTTGATGTTTGACAATAACTTAAGTTAGATTGGTTTAAGGGGCTAAATTGCTATCCTTGGGATAGAATAAAAGGTATAGGTTTTGGGAGAGTAAAAAATATTCTAACTGAAAAAAATCTAACTTAAGCACTCTCTCCCCCTTTGTCATGCATCAAAAAGATAAAAACTTGCATCAACAATGAAAAACCTTGAATTTTTGTTTTGAAAATACTTAGTGCAATTTTGTTTTTAAAAAAATTGCATAAATTTGAAAAATGCTCTAGGTTTAAAATATAAGTACTTTGAAAAGATGATTTGTAAGGAGTGCAAGTACTTTTAAAAGATTATTTAAATCCCTTTTTGAAAGAATATAAGTATATTTTTTTTGAGAAATTAAGTACTTAACAATACATTTGAAAATATTTTTTTTCAAAATTAAGAATATTGGTTTTGAAAGACATAAGTACTTTTTTTTTAAAAATATTTTACTTGATTGAGTTTCTTTTCCAGTCTGACATCATCCTAGGAAACCTTGTTGACCACAAGGGCATTTCCTAAGTGTCCTGGAAAGTTTTCAAACAAGTAAATATTATTATAAATTTTTAAGAAAAATGATAATATTTCACAAAGTATGTGCTGAAAAACTGTGTGAATTTTGAAGATCTAATATTTTACTTAACTTGGTCTATTTTCCAGTCTGACACTATCCTAGGAAACCTTGTTGACCACAAGGACATTTCCTAAGTGTCCTGGGAATTTTCCAACCTAAGTAACTATTATTTCAAAATCATTTCATAAGTCACACAAATTTTAACAAGTGGTATTTTGAAAAACATAGATTTTTAGTATTTTAAAAGCATGTAATTGAATAATTCTTTTAATTTGACCTCCCCCTAAACTTGACTCAGTCCTGGGAAGCTTGTTGACCACAAGTACTCTTCCTTTGAGTCTTAAGGTTTGATTCAAATCAAAGGAATTTTCTAATAATAAAAAAAAGTTTAAGACTTGAAAAAATTTGACTTAGACTCCCCCTAAATCTGACACATCCTAGGAGTCCTTTTTAGATTATGAAGTGGACCTTCCTCTGTGTCTTTAGGGTTTATCAGAATCAAAAGAACAGGTAAACATTTGATTTTTGCAATAGGTAAAATCTTTTTCGAAAAAGCCACAAGTGATAACGATTAAAGCATGATTTTCGAAAACATATTTTCAAATAATAGTAATGTTTTTAAAGTGCAGTTTGAAAAATATGAAAAGCACTCCCCCTGCATCAATGCCGTTTGACTCTATCTAAGTGCCCTAAGGAACTTTAGTGCTGTCCTAAGAGGCTTGTGTCTAATTGCGTGAGTCAATCAATTTTTGAAAACAATATACCTTTTTGAAAAATGTGTAATATATATAATCAATCAGACAAGCATGAATTCCATAAAAACATTATTATGTTAAAGCTCTATTTTGAAAAATATATTTTTAGGAAAATATTCTAACAATTTTGAAAAATATTTTTCAATTCATTAGTCCTTAACATCTCACCCATTTTAGATATATCAAAACAACAAGCATGATTGCCTTATAGGTGTATTGTGAGATGCTTGAATCATTTTCCATAAATTATTAAATCTAAGATTTAATTGAAATTTGTGTTAGATTCGAATTTGACAAAAGACAATTTGAATTTGAATTTCAGAAATTGGCTTCCAGGTCTTGGCGAGGCACTAGGCCTTCTTTGGCCGTAGCCTTATGGGATCATCCACCCTTTCCTTGACAAAGCCTTTTAATGAAATTTCATTTTCAAATTGAATTAGGTCATTTTCTGGTCTAACTAGCTTGGGTCTTGGATCGGTAGCTTCGGCTGGTTTCACCAGTCTAAAGAGACCAAGTAGACTTGATCTTATTAGAGTTGGTTTCCCCAACGTACTATCATCTCACCTCCTCCCAATACTATGTTGCCAAATTTTAATTATCTTTTTCTTATGACCTTTCTAAATTATGCATAAAAATTAAATATGAATGACATGTCATATATTTTAAAGGAAAATAGCAAATGCATGGCATGACAATTATGCATGAGTCAAACAAGTCAAGACATTTTATTTTTGTTTCTAAGAATGTATCAAATTCTCGATTTGATACATATCGTGTGAACCTGCGAATATGTCAACCCACTTTGACATATTTGATTTTATTGAATTAATTGTTGCTTTAATTGAAGTTTAATTGAATTAAATTGATTTAATTGAGGTTTAATTGAATTAAATTGATTTAATTGAAGTTTAATTGAATTAAGTTGATTTAATTGAGGTTTAATTGAATTAAGTTGATTTAATTGAAGTTTAATTGAATTAAGTTGATTTAATTGAGGTTTAATTGAATTAAGTTGATTTAATTGAGGTTTAATTGAATTAAGTTGATTTAATTGAGGTTTAATTGAATTAAGTTGATTTAATTGAAGTTAAATTGAATTAAATTGATTTAATTGAAATTAAATTGAATTAAATTGATTTAATTGAAATTTAATTGAATTAAATTGATTTAATTGAAGTTTAATTGAATTAAATTGATTTAATTGAAGTTTAATTGAATTAAATTGATTTAATTGAAGTTAATTTGAATTAAATTGATTTAATTGAAGTTAATTTGAATTAAATTGATTTATTAAGATTTAATTGAATTAATTTGATTAATTAAGGTTTAATTGATTTAATTGAATTAATTAAGATTTATTTGAATTAATTAAGATTTAATTGATTTAATTAAGATTTAATTGAATTAATTGAATTAATTAAGATTTAATTAAGGTTTAATTAACAGTTGTGGGTTTAAATTCATCTTTTTCATTATTTCGAAAATTTCTTCTTCGTTTTTATTTTTCTTTCCGAATTTTTCTATTAATTTTGATTTATTTGATCCTTTGTAATTTTCATTAATTATGACCCTAATATTAGAAAATTCCATTTCCTCCTCAAAATCAATATCCTCAAAGTGTGTGGAGTAAAATGGGCCACTAGTTAACGTTTTATAGTAGTCTTCAGGATTATCTATAATTAAATTATTATCAAGAATAAAATCATTTTTATCCTCAGAATAATTTTCAATTAAATCATGTTTATCCTCAGAATAATTTTCAATAAAATCATGTTTATCCTCAAAATTATCCTTAAGGTTTTCAAATTCAAATTCGGAATTATCCTTAGGATTAACTTTTTCTGAATTAAAATTGTCAGTAATATTATCAAAATTGATTTTATCAGAATTATTATCAGAATAATTATCAGAATTAATTTTATTAATTTCTGAATTTATATTTTGAATTAAACAATTAATTTCTGATATTTTAGTCATATCTTTATTTTCTAACTTATCATGCAAGAGGCTAATTTTATTATGCAGTAATTCTAATTTATCAGAAAAATTAACTAAATTATCACAAAATATTGCAGGAAAAATTTTCGGAACATAAATTTTCCGTACCTTCGCCGGACACTTGTTTTTGTAGTGTCCGTACTTCTCGCATTTGAAGCATTGTACATGTTCCTTGTTCTTCCGGACTCCTGGCGCTGGTACCTCCTTCGCCGTCGGTGGTGTAGACCGAGTCTTACGAGTAGGGCACTGATTTTTATAGTGCCATCTCTCCCTGCACGTGAAACAAATAATATGCAATTTAAAAATAGACATTAAAAAAAATGTACCTGATTCACCCCTGGGCTCCCCCTCAACTCCTGGCGTCGTTGCTCCGTCGGCGGTTAGTCCGGTGAAGAGCGGCTTGGCTCTGATACCACTTGTAGGATCGAGAAAGACCGTCGATAGAGGGGGGGGGGTGAATATCGATCGTGAAAACTTTCGTGAGACTTTCGTAAAACTGGACTTAGAATATTAGTAGCGCAGCGGAAAACATAAAAATAAAATAAAAGAAAGCAAACCAGGGGACACGGCAGGTTTATTTACTTGGTTCCCAACCCCCCAGGGTCAGTACGTCCAAGGCCTATGTACTCGGCGTTGAGTCCACTAATAGTCTCCTTTCCGGAATTTCCGGAGGTGGAGAAACCCGACTTACAGTGCAATATTACAAGCAATAATAAAGAAAAATAAATACTGTAATTAATTGCAAACCAAGCAAAAATGTGAAGCTCGGCCGATCTGGACCTCCGAAGTGCCACGCACTTCCTCCTGGAGCCTCCCGGTCGCAGAGCCTCGTCTTTAGCGCGTTGTCGTCGGTCGGAATGAATAGAATCGCAGTTAGGAAGTGTGTTGGAAGTAGAGGGCTCGAGACCCCTTTTATAGCACTCCGGGGGGCGCCCTGGTCGACGGGGGCGCCCCGAAAAACCCGGTCAAACCTTAGCCCCGCGCCTACCTCGCCGCAGCTGATAAAACCTTTGACCAGGGCACCCTAGACCTCCAGGGCGCCTTCATGATGGCTTATCTGTGTTTTGGGTTCGAAACTGCAAATACAACTTTGAACCAAGGCGCCCCGGACGCTCAGGGCGCCCTGCTTGACACTTGTTTTGCCTGCTTCACCTAATTGCTGTTTTTACCTTTGGCTCAGGGCGCCCTGGTTGGTGAGGGCGCCCTCCTTGATGGGGGCGCCCTCCTTAAAGCCTTCAAATGGGTTTTTGAGCTTGCTTTGTCTCCGGTTCTTGTTACCTGCAAGATACACAAACACAAAGCATATATACATATAATATTAGGCTTAAGAACTTGGTTCGGACTTCGGATTTGCACGCAATCCTAGGTCGAACCGACGCAAACTCTTACCCCCGAGAAAGCGCCTTTCACCTACTCCTTTCAGAAGACGGTTGCCGCCCGGTCCTTCGGGTGGACTTTTGCCTAGCCGCCCTTCGCTAGGTCTTGGATACCAAGCATCCCTTCGCTTGGTGCCTAGCAGCCCTTCGCTAGGTCTTGTTTCCCTGACAGCCCTTCGTCAGGTGCCCAGCAGCCCTTCGCTAGGACTTGTTCCCCTGACAACCCTTCGTCAGGTGCCTAGCAGCCTTTCGCTAGGACTTATTTTCCTGACAGCCCTTCGTCAGGTGCCTAGCAGCCCTTCGCTAGGTCTTTTTCGTTCTGGCAGCCCTTCGCCAGAGCCTAGCATCCCTTCGCTAGGTCTTAGGGTTTCCATGCCTAGCTTATCTAGGACTTTTCTCAGGCTTAGGTTACTTCTCCTTCGCTCCCCTTTGTCTGTTCAACATATTACTGACTTAAGTACATTGTCAAACATTAAAACACATAAAAGAGAACATCATTGATGCAACTTGCACCAACAACTTTACCGTCTTGCATGAGGACAGCTCTAAGGCCCATCTTGGATGCATCACTGTAGATGTCAAAGGCCTTGTCACTCTCTGGAACAGTCAGGATGGGAGCACTAGTCAATCTTTTCTTCAGTTCTAGGAAGCTGTGCTCGCATTTATCTGACCACTCAAACTTCTGATTCTTTCTGGTCAGGGCTGTGAGTGGAGAGGCTATTCTGGAAAAGTCCTCCACAAACTTTCTGTAATATCCTGCCAGGCCTAAGAAGCTTCTGATTTCACTGGCATTCTTGGGTCTACACCAGTTGCTGACTGCTTCTATCTTGGCTGGATCAACTTGAATGCCTTCTTTGGATACAATGTGACCTAGGAAGGTCACCTGATCTAGCCAAAACTCACACTTTGAGAATTTTGCGTAGAGCTTCTCCTGCTGAAGGATCTGCAGCACTATCCTCAAGTGTGTAGCATGGTCCTCTGGAGTCTCTGAGTATATGAGAATATCATCAATAAATACAATGACGAATTTATCGAGATACTCCCTGAAGATGTGGTTCATCAGCTCCATGAAGACTACTGGAGCATTGGTTACTCCAAAAGGCATCACTATAAATTCGTAGTGGCCGTATCTTGTCCTGAAGGCCGTCCTGGGGATGTCACTTTCTTTAACCTTTAGCTGATGATACCCAGAACGCAGATCTATCTTCGAGAATACTGTAGCCCCTTTGAGTTGATCAAATAAATCATCTATTCTAGGAAGGGGGTACTTGTTCTTGATGGTTACCTTGTTCAGAGCTCTGTAGTCTATGCACAGACGCATAGACCCATCCTTCTTCTTGACGAAAAGTACAGGAGCTCCCCAGGGTGAATGACTCGGGCGAATGAAGCCCTTGTCTAGTAGCTCCTGGAGTTGCTCTTGTAATTCCTTCAACTCTGCTGGAGACATACGATATGGGGCCTTCGAGACCGGACCGGTACCTGGTACTAGCTCGATCTCGAATTCCACTTCTCTGTTGGGAGGTAGTCCAGGTAGTTCTTCTGGAAATACTTCTGGATACTCACAGACTACCCGTACATCCTCCTGCTTGCGCTCTTTCTTTGCTTCTATGTCCACTATGCGTGCAAGAAAACCAGCACACCCTTGTTCTAGCATCTGGTGGGCTGCCAAGGCTGGGAGGAATTTCTGAGTCTTCCTCCTTGGGGCTCCTTGAAATTCGAACGGTGGTTCTCCTTCTGGACTGAAAACCACCTTCCTCCGGCGACAGTCCACTGAAGCGCTGTACTTACTGAGGAAATCCATGCCCAGTATGACGTCGAAGTCTTGCATCGCAAGGACTATTAGATCGACATGTAGCTCTCGGTCTGAAATCTTGATTGACACAGCCCGGAGCCGCTGGGTGGATTCCATGATCTCCCCTGAAGGGAGAGTTGTCAGGAATCTGGACTCCCAACTCTCTGCAGGCACCTGTAACTTACTAGCAAAAGGTATTGGATACGAAAGAATGGGTCGCCCCAG